>CAUYON010017165.1:0-14441 GCA_963573935.1 Arctocebus calabarensis
GGGCACTTGGGCTTCTTCCATGACTTAGCAATTATGAATTGGGCTGCAATAAACATTCTGGTACAGATGTCTTTCTTATAATCTGATTTTTGGTCTTCTGGGTATATACCTAGTAAAGGAATTATAGGATTGAATGGCAGATCTATTTTTAGATCTCTAAGTACTCCCCAAACATCCTTCCAAAAGGAACGCATTAGTGTGCATTCCCACCAGCAGTGTAGAAGTGTTCCCTTTTCTCCACATCCACGCCAACATCTCTGATTTGGGGATTTTGTCATGTGGGCTAATCTTACTGGAGTTAGGTGATATCTCAAAGTAGTTTTCATTTGCATTTCTCTGATGATTAAGGATGGTGAGCATTTTTTCATGTGTCTGTAGGCCGTGTACCTGTCGTCTTTGGAGAAGTTTCTCTTCAAGTCCTTTGCCCATACTGAGAAGGGATCACTTGTCCTTTTCTTGCTAATATGTTGGACTTCTCTGTGTATTCTGGTTATTAAACCTTTGTCAAAGGCATAACTTGCAAATATTTTCTCCCATGCTGAGGGCTGTCTGCTTGCTATACTTACTATGTTCTTGGCTGTACAGAAGCTTTTTAGTTTGATCAGGTCCCAGTAGTGTATTTTTGATACTGCTTCAATTGCCTGGGGAGTCCTGCTCATAAAATATTCACCCAAGCCAACTCCTTCTAGAGTTTCTCCTGCACTTTCTTCTAATATTTTGATAGTTTCATGTCTTAAGTTTAAATCTTTGATCCAGTGAGAGTCTACCTTAGTTAATGGTTAGAGGTGTGGGTCCAGTTTTAGTCTTCTCCAGGTCGCCAGCCAGTTCACCCAGCACCATTTGTGAAATAGGGAGTCTATTCCCCACTGAATGTTTTTAATTGGCTTGTCAAAGATTAAGTAATGGTAAGTAGCTGGATTCATCTCTTTGTTCTCTATTCTGTTGCAAACATCTGCCTCTCTGTTTTTGTGCCAGTACCATGCTGTTTTGATCAATATCGATTTATAGTAGAGTCTCTGGTCTGGTAGCGTGATTCCTCCTGCTTTGTTTTTATTTCTGAGTAATGTCTTGGCTATTCGAGGTTTTCTCTGATTCCATATAAAACAAAGAATTATTTTTTCAAGATCTTTAAAATATGGCAATGGAACTTTGATAGGAATTGCATTAAAATTATATATTGCTTTGGGTAGTATAGACATTTTAATAATGTTGATTCTTCCCAGCCATGAGCATGGTATATTTTTCCATTTGTTAACATCTTCAGCTATTTCTTTTCTTAAAGTTTCATAGTTCTCTTAATAGAGATCCTTCACATCCTTTGTTAGGTAAACTCCCAAATATTTCATCTTCTTTGGCACTACTGTGAAAGGAATAGAGTCCTTGACTGTTTTTTCTATTTGGCTATTGTTGCTATATGTAAAGGCAACAGATTTATGGATGTTGATTTTGTAGCTTGAGACATTACTATATTCCTTGATCACTTCTAAAAGTTTTGTAGTAGAATCCCTGGTGTTTTCCAGATATACAATCATATCCTCTGTGAAGAGTGAAAGTTTGATCTCTTCTGATTCTATGTGGATACCCTTGATCACCTTTTCTTCCCTAATTGCAATGACTAAAACTTCCATTACAATATTAAAGAGCAATGGAGACAATGGGAAACCTTGCCTGGTTCCTGATCTAAGTGGAAATGGTTTCAATTTAACTCCATTCAATACGATATTGGCTGTGGGTTTGCTGTAGATGGCCACATTTAAGAAATGTCCCTTCTATACCAATTTTTTTAAGTGTTCTAATCATGAAAGGATGCTGGATATTGTCAAAAGCTTTTTCTGCATCAATTGAGAGAAACATATGGTCTTTATTTTTTAATTTGTTTATGTACTGAATTACATTTACAGATTTATGTATATTGAACCAGCCTTGAGACCCTGGGATAAAGCCTACTTGGTCATGGTGTATAATTTGTTTGAGGTGTTGTTGGATTCTGCTTGTTAGTATCTTGTTAAATATTTTTGCATCGATATTCATTAGTGATATTGGTCTATAGTTTTCTTGTTGGGTCTCTCCCTGGTTTGGGGATCAAGGTGATATTTGCTTCATAGAATGTGTTGGGTAGTATTCCTTCTTTTTCTGTATTTTGGAAGAGGTTTAGTAATATAGGCACTAGTTCTTCTTTAAAGGTTTGGTAGAATTCTGACATGACATGAAGCCATCTGGTCCCGGGCTTTTCTTTTTAGGGAGATTTTTTATAGTTGATACTATTTCAGAACTTGATATCGGCCTGTTCAACGTTTCCACTACATTCTGGCTGAGTCTTGGTAGGTGGCGTGCTTCCAAGTATTGGTCAATTTCCTTCAAATTGTCATATTTCTAGGAGTAAATTTTCTTATAATATTTGTTAAGGATTTTTTGAATTTCTCAGGGGTCTGTTATTTCATTGTTATCATTTCTGATTGATGAAATTAGAGATTTTACTCTTTTTTTCCTGATTAGGTTAACCAAAGGTTTATCTATTTTATTGACCTTTTTGAAAAACCAACTTTTTGATTTGTTGATCTGTTGTATAATTCTTTTGTTTTCAATTTCATTTCATTCTGCTCTAATTTTGGTTATTTCTTTTCTTCTGCTCAGTTTGGAGTTGGAATGTTCTTCCTTCTCCCCATTGCTTAAGATGTCCCATTAAGTTGTTAACTTCCTCTTTCCGTTTTCTTGAGGAAGGCTTGCAGTGCTATAAATTTCCCTCTTAGGACTGCCTTTGCAGTATCCCAGAGATTCTGATACTCTGTGTCTTCATTGTCATTTTGGTCTGAGAATATCCTGGAGAGCTGGTTTAGTTATAGCAAATTTCTCCAACATGTGGATATCATTAAAGTATTTAATTTCTCCATCATAAATGAAATTCAGTTTAGCTGGATACAAGATCCCGGGTTGAAAGTTCTTTTGTTTTAGGAGATTAAAATTCAATGACCATTCTCTTCTAGCTTGAAAGGTTTGATTAGAGAGGTCTGCAGTTATTCTAATATTCTTCCCCTTGTAGGTAATGAATTTCTTACATCTGGCTGCTTTCAGAATTTTCTCCTTCATATTAACTTTAGTGAAGTTAATTATGATGTGTCTAGGCTATGTCTTATTTGGGTTGAGTTGTGTTAGGGTTCTGAAACTGTCTGCTATCTGAATTTCAGAATCTCTTGGCATGTTTGGAAAGTTCTCTTTCATAATCTCATAAAGAAGAGACTCTGTGCCTTGTGACACCACTTCATCATTTTCAGGTATCCCTATAAGGTGAATATTAGTTTTCTTCAAGTTATCCCAGAGCTGTCTGAAAGAATGATCTTTTTTTTGCCTTCCATTTCTCTTCCTCTTTGGAAGTTTGGGAGCTTTTGAAAGCTTTGTCTTCCATGTCAGAAATTCTTTCTTCTACTTGCTCCATTCTGTTACTGAGGGATTCTACTGTATTTTTTAGATCTTTGAGGGCTGCAACTTCTTCTCTCAATGTGTCAAAATCTCTGGTCATTTTGTCTTTGAATTCGTTGAATTCTTGAGACATCTTTTGGGTCATCTTTTGGATTACTGCTGAAATTCTAATTCCATCTTTTCCTCCATCCCACTGATCTTATTTGTTATCCAGACTCTGAATTCGATTTCTGACATCTCAGCCATTTGTTTATGCAAGGGATCTTGTGCTGTATCTACCTTGTTGTTCCTTGGGGGAGTTGATATACTCTGATTATTCATATTGCCAGAGTTTTTCTGTTGATTCCGCCTCATGATTATTTTTCACTGTTGCCTATGACCATCCTCAGAGTTGGGGAGGTTTCTCTCCCAGATCAGACCCCGGCAGGATCACTCTGTTGCTGCTGGATCTTTGTAGGCAGTGACCCTGTGTAGCTCCTCTGGGACTGCCCCACCCAGGGAGTTCTCGCAATGGGAGCAGCTCTGGAGTGTGGCATGCCCAGGCAAAGGGAGCCCATGCCTCCAGCAGTCTCTGGCTGGGAGGAGGGCTCCAGCTGGGGGGCAGTGGGCCTGGGACATGGATTGGAGCCAGACAGGGTCCTGGCAGGCAGCAGACCGAGGCCAGGTGGAGCACAGATCGGCACCAGGAGGAAGCCCCAGCAGACTTCCTGGCTGCTACTGGCGGCAGGTCAAGGTCGGGTCGGGTGCCAATCGGGGCCACCTGGGGGTCTCAGAGGAGTGGAGTTGCTGGCCACTGTGGGTGGTGGGCCTGGGGCATGGATCGGAGCCAGGCAGGGGTCCCAGCAAACTTCCTGGCCACTGTTCACAGTGGGGGGCCAGGCCCCAGGGATGCCAATCAGGGCTGCATGGGGGTCCCCGTGGAGTGGAGTGGAGTTCCTGGCCACTGTGGGCAGCAGGCCTGGAGCACTGATCGGAGCCAGGCAGAGGTCTCTGCGGCTGGCTGAGGTTGGGTGGGGCACAGATCGGCACCACATGGGAATCCTGGCAGACTTCCTGCCGCTGCTGGTGCAGGCCAAGGCCCGGCGGGGGTCCCCGCAGAGTTCCTGGCTACTGTGGGTGGCAAGCCAAGGCCCAGTGGGGCACAGATCAGAGCTGCACAGGGTTCCCAGTGGCATCCCTGGCCTGGGGACTGGCAGGGGCTTGGTGGGGCCCGGAGTTTCTTACCTGGCAGGCAGCCTTGTCCAGCAGATAGGGAGAGTGGGGGCTGCTGGAGTCCTCCTCCCTCAGTTTCAGCAGAGGTCAGGCTTCTGGTGTATCAGGTAAGGGGGGAAGGGAGTCCTGGATGTTCAGAATGGCGGAAAACTTTAGTTCAGTTTTTCTGCCTGAAGCTTGCTTTCTGGAAGTCGCAGCTTGCCTCAGGGGTGACCTGCAGTTATCACTTTTCTCTCTCTCAGCTGAGGCCCAGTCTTCAGCTCAATTGGGCAGTTTCTGGAGGTTATCTTTCCTTTTGGACAGGAGCCTCTGTCGGGAGCTGCTTGCAGTCAGCCATCTTGCCCCTCCCCCCATTACATGAATGTAAGAAGTGAAAAAAATTGGGGGATTGCAAAGATAGGGAATCTACTACTCATGTTGGAAAAGGAAACATTCCCTGTGTCCATATTTAGGCATTTCCAGTTGGTATTGCTCGGGTCACAGAGAAGGCTGTCCCAGGCATACAACACTGGTAAAGACATCCTTCCAATTTCTCAAACTGTGCCCAGGACCTAAGTTTTGAAAACATAGGACCCTCCCTTGTTGATTAACAGATTTTCTGTAAACACCATACCTTGCTGGGTCTCATGATTGTCTCTCAGTAAAGGAGAGAAAAACCAAAGGGCCCAGGACAAAGCGTGTATAACTGGATTTCTTGGCTCACTCTGGACAGTCCTGTTTGAAATTCCCACATTGGTCATTCCTTGGGCCAACCCAAAGAAATGATGAGGAATTGGCTGGGCTGAAGAGGCAAAACAGCTCACCCCATGAGCAGACAATGTGGCTCAGTCTGCACCTGAGGTATGTTCATAACTGGTGCCATACTCACAGGCAAAGCAGATGTTTTGACCACATGACACATTGTGTCCAACCCCTAAGAGAAGAGAAAGAGATGTTGCCATGACTCTGAGCTCTGCAATCCAGTCTTTTAAGGCTGGGGTTGTGGCTTCAGCCTCACACATGCTCTGGGGTCTGGGGAAGGCTGGCGGTTGGCTTCAGAGTTATGTTGAAAGTACCAAGGAGATTGGTGATGGGAACAGTCATCTGTGACACAGGACAGCCAGATGGCACCCCAGGGTGGTCCGATTGAGGAGACAACCCCTCCCTTGTAAGTCCCAGCCTGTGGGGAAATAGCAGTGTGAGCAGGTGCCCACCATTGTCACCATGGGCCCCATGGGTGGTGACAGCACAGCAGGAGGCCATAAGGAGGGGCATTGTGAAAGCCACAGAGACTATGAGATGTGATGAGAATTGAAGTGATGAAATCAGGTAAGGAAAGTAGGGCTATCTGGGCATGGCCTGTGCTCTGGGGATTGAAGGACAGAAAGGCAGACTCAGACAGCTAATGGGGAAAAGGCCTATTTAGGGAGTATCAGTGCAGATCCTGTCTTGCCATTTGGGATTCAAGAGCACATTCTCAGCCTGGGAGCCACATCTTGATCTTGAAACCAGCTACGTCTGAGCAGGGGACCTCTACCCTCAGAAATACATTGAAGCATGTGGGATGTGAAAACCCCTTTCACCAAATTACTCCTACAGTCAGTTCACATGGAGGAAGCTCCAGGGATGCCTGCATTTCCATCATGTGGGCTTCTCCAGACAGGTTGGCAGTTAGGAACCTGCTGGTTGGAACATTTCAGCCACAGCCACATAGCCAGGGGATATGTTACTCAGATTTAAGCATTCCACATTGTATATTAATCAGCACATTGTACCTCATAAATACATTAATGTACACAGTTCTGATTTAATAAAGAAAAAATGTTCAAAACAAGAGGATTTCACAATTCCCATGCATATTAGTATCTGAGAGTCCTTCATGCTTACATGAAATGTGTCATTTGCATCAACTTGTCTCTGTCTCAAACAAAACAAAAAATCATAGACTCGGTCCAACATGGTAGATGGCTCACATCTATAATCCCAGCACTCTAGGAGGCCAAGGCAAGAGGATCACTTGAGCTCAGGAGTTTGAGATAAGTCTAAGCAAGAATGAGACCTCTGTCTCTACCAAAAATAAAAAAAAAACTAATAGGGCATGCTAGGTGCCTGTGGTCCCAGCTGATGGGGAGGCAGAAGCAAGAGGATCACTTGAGCCCACGAATTTGAAGTTCCTGTGAGCTATACTGCCAAGGCACTCTAACAGAGTGAGACTCTGCCTCAAAAAAAAAATATATATATATATATATATACAATAGATGTCTCTATATTGGGAGGATTGTGATTAAGTACATAATAAACATGAAAGCAAGCAAGAGTGGTTGTTTTCATAGATCTTACTAAAGAACAATTTTCAATCAAATACAGAACTGAAAAGAAAACACTTAGCATTAGCAAGATGCTCTTTTTGTTACAACTGTGTTTGGACATTCTATATTTAAAATTCCACCAATTTGGAGGGTATGGATGCTTCTTCCCAGAAAATTTTGACTTAAGAAATTAATTGGAATTGAAATAGCCTTTATCTGACTTTGTATCTGTCAATGTCTACTGTATAAAATATTAGAACATACACTTCAACATATCCATTTTTTTTTAATTAACCAAGTGATCATTTAATTTTGTACAAATTTTAAAATGGGAGACATCTAGAAATAAGGTATGATTTTTTAACTTTTAGAAACTTTCAAACAGAAAGAAAACTGCACAACTGTCCAAAACAAATTGGTAAATTAGGCTTGGCACCTGTGGCTCAATGGGCTAAGGCGCCAGCCATGTACACCTGAGCTGGCAGGTTCGAATCCAGCCCGGGCCTGCCAAACAACAATGATGGCTGCAACCAAAAAAAAAAAAAAAAAACAAATTGGTAAATTAGACTCCATCAAAATTAAAAACTATTTGCTTCAAAAAGCATCAACAAAATGAAAAAACAATCCAAAGAATGGAGGAAACATTTTATGATTTATAGTTATCATATCCATACTGATAAGGGTGTGTGTGTGTATCTGGAACATATCTATTTTTAAATTCACTTTAAGATGGCAAATAGTCCACCACATATGTTAACATAATTACTAATATTTATGAAATCTTTTCTTTTTGCAAGACAACAGAAATAAGCTAGAATGAGATTTTGGGCTGTCCCTTAGAGAGAGGATTGGCCTATCATCCCAGCACTTACTGGACAGTGACATGGCCTGAGGTATTGGCACAGCCAACCATGTCGTCACCATTTGTGGTACCTGAGAGAGCCTGGGGCATCACAAATGGGGCAAGGAAGAGCTGAGAGGCCCAAAATTGTAGTATGTGTTCTCAGCACCCTTCTGTTCACCATTACTATGGCCACCATTTCTAATATTAGATGTGAAAACCAGCAAAGAATGGGATCTGGGAGTTTGTTAAAATGCTGTCAACCACAGAACTGGGCTTTGGGGCCAGGGTGTGAGTGATGGAGAGCTCTTCTCATCTGGCACCACAGCTGTGACTGCCCTCTGAGTGAGGCCTCCTCAACCTAGTGAGGATTTTCTCTGATACAGGACATTGGAAATGATTCCTCAGGTGACAGGAGGGATGAATCCCAGGCCATCACATTTGAAAAAAAAATGTCAACTTTTGAGCAGCTGGATCCAATCTTACTCCTTTCAACTCCAATCAATGGCAATTATGGCTTCCTAGGTATCTGTGATGAGTCGAGACATCACCCGTCTTCAGTTGATCTTGGCCACAGCAAATAAATCTCTGAAACAAAATCATCTATAGAAAATTACTGTGTGCTCATTGTTATAAACTTTTCTGCTTTGTACACAAGGGTAAAAAGTTACAGCAGAGAAAGATTTGGAAAAGATTCTCCTAAGTGGAAAATCACAAGAATGGAAAAACAAGCATCTCCTATGCTCAGTACTAAATTGGAACCAGCAGATTAACAGCTGCAGGCTCACATGAGAGAAAACTCAATTACATTCACACCATAGGTGTCCTGGGAAGCAAACTGTAACCTCTCTGGACAGCCACATGGACATCAGGGTGACTGGGGGTTCTTCAGTTGGTATGTTTTCTACACTAAAGAGACCAGGGCATGTGTGATCAGAGTTGTGGAGCCCAAAGTCACAGGAAGGTCCAGACTCCAGATCATGAACTGATGGTCAATACAGAAGGACTGGGAGTACAGCATAATTTTGGAAAGTGAACAGCACTAGGTAAGATGTCCAGCTGGGAAGAGAGTAATGAAGCCCTTGACCCACCTAGGAGAGTCCATTCCACCCTGATTACAACACTGACTCTACACTTTCTTTTTGAGACAGAGTCTCACTCTGCCCTGGGGTAGAGTGCTGTGGTGTCACAGCTCACATGATCTTCCTGCCTCAGCCTCCCAAGTACCAGGGACTACAGGCACCAGCCACAATGGCCAGCTAGTGTTTCTATATTTAGTAGAGACAGGATCTTGCTCTTGCTCAGCAGGCTGGTGTACAACTCCCAAGCTCAAGTGACAGACACAAACCACCCCGCCCTAACACTAAACTTTTAATTTCTCCCCCCAGGAACATGAAACACTTTTCTCCACCTTCACCCAGCTGCTCATCAGGATCTTCTCACTAATTGTCCAATTACCTGTGCTCTCCAGAGGCAGCTTAGGGTGATTTGCACTTGGACAAAATCAGCTCCTCACTAGAGATGCCCCAGAGCTCCAGCACACAATGGCACTGACACTGTAGATGACAAGATAATGGGACTTCCAGGGGAGGTCAGGTGCAGGAGCCCCAGGGCTCTGATAGCCCAGGCTATTTCTAAGTGACAATTCCCACAGACAGGGCTCTGAAGCCTGGACTAGGTGAGTGTCTCCTCATAGATGAAAACCAGGACAGAAGTGAGGGGTCTCCTGCAGGAGGGGAACTCAGAGCTGGGCTTGAGCAGCTTATTCAGGACAGGGGCTGACCCTGCCTCATCCTGAGCAGGCATCCATGCCCTGACCTAGCTAAGAGAAGAACATTAGAACATACTGAGGAGTGTTTCAGGATGGTAGGGGAATTGGGAGGCTTGCTACACACCCTATTCCTCAAAGCCACCCAGGATGAGTAAAGGAGGATGGACTCTCTTAGAAACCGAGCTTAGCCCTGCATCACCAAAGCCAGACCTATAGTAGACTGACAGATTAGTGTTGGCTGTGAGGCAAGTAAACAAATTGATGTGTGGAATTTGGGTTAGAATTTCAAAAATTGGCTCGGCACCTGTGGCTCAATGGGCTAAGGAGCCAGCCATGTACACCTGAGCTGGTGGGTTCGAATTCAGCCCGGGCCTGCCAAACAACAATGACGGCTGCAACCAAAAAATGGCCGGGCGTTGTGGCGGATGCCTGCAATCCCAGCTACTTGAGAGGCGGAGGCAAGAGACTCGCTTAAGCCCAGGAGTTGGAGGTTGCTGTGAGCTGTAATGTCACAGCACTCTACCCAGAGCGACAGCTTGAGGCTCTGTCTCAAAAAAAAAAAAAGAATTTTCAAAATTTTTTTTGTTTTTTTGAGACAGAGTCTCAAGCTGTCACCCTGGACAGAGTGCTGTGGCATCATAGCTCACAGCAACTTCCAACATAGGCTCAAATGATCCTCTTGCCTCAATTTTTCTATTCTTTAGCAGAGATGGGGGTCTTGCTTTTGCTCAGGCTGGTCTCAAACTCATTAACTCAAGCAATCCCCCCACCTCAGCCTCCCAGAGTGCTAGGATTACAGGCACTAGCCACCACACCTGGTAAGAATTTCAAACTCTTAAAACATAAAAATCTAGTAAAACACACAGGAGCAGAAGGAAGAGAGAGAAAAAGGAAGAGAGAAGGAGGCAGAGATGTAGAGAGGAGGAATACACAGAGAAAATCAGAGGCAATAGCATATGGTTTTCTCAAGTCCCTTTCCATGACTTTCAGTCATCCTCAGATTCTCCAAACGTGTTCTTGTTGCTTGAAAGTTTCTCAGATGGGCGGGGACGCAGAGGATAAGTCCTGCAATGAAGTAGTCTGGGAATAAAGGGGACTACTGCACTCTTGTGTCTCACAGAATCTTCTACTCATGAGGGCCCAGGTCAAACCCTGCTTTACTATAGCACCCACTCATGTTCCCAGGGATTTTGAACTCAGGTTCCTAGGCTGATTTTCCCATGTAGACCTGAGAAACAAGTAAATAGGAAGACAATATGTTTGACTCAAAGAAATTAATTTTAACTTGTGCTATAGATCTAATTATCATGATATTTCTATTTTTGTGTGGATGGAAGATAACCAGAGACCACTCATGAAAAGCAACCCATAATCTGACTTCTCAGCATCACAGTTTAATACGTGGGGACCTATTAACTGGAATACTCTGAATAGCAAGCATCTATCCTCTCCTGAGCAGAATATCTGAAGATGTTTTAGAATCACCCATGAACTCAAAAGCTTACTGACTTTTCTAAGGTATCTTATATTCTATCACCCTGACAAACAATGTTAAGAGGTCTCAAGAGTTGACAGCTGATTTCCTTTTTTCATAATTAGATAGGTGATTTTATAATTTTTATATTATTTTTTAATTTAATTTCATGAATGCATTATTCTGACAATCAGAAAGCTCGTGAATTCTAAGGATCATACAGGGCATTTTGGTGTTTTATTTCATGTGATCCTTTATAAAGTGCCAATTTCCTTAACACTTATGTCATCTCCTGTGTAGCAACACAGAGACAGCTCCTGAAAGAATGGAGGGTCAGAAAATAGAAACCAATACAAAATTATAATTATGAAATATGCATTAGTGTGACAACCAAGTGGGCTGGCAGAGCCTCTGCTATGGAGGATGATGGGTCTCCTTTCTCAGAAGATAACAAGGCCTGGTCATCCTGCACCAAGTCAGATGCAGAGACATCTTGGTACCAGCCCCAGCACCAAAAGCCCACAAGGGACATTCCTCAGGTCATCAGAAATGATGAAATGGATGTTGGCTGTGTCCACATCCAAGGTCATATCCACCATGGACAGAAAAACTAGTAGCTTAACAAAGACACACACTATAGACTCCCTCCTCTACTTCTACTGTAAAACCCCAAACATTTCATTAAATTTCACTCCTATTCCTCTACTTTTCTTCCCTAATCAGAATACTCTGAGATAACTTGCCGAGTTCTTCTTATTTAAATATAGAATTCATAAATATAATTACATCAAATCTATCCTATTTTCAGAAGAAATTCCATTGGCATTAAGTTTGGATAATTTGATTAAAGATTTTTTTTCCACTTAGTATATAGGACACAGGAAGGAAAAGACTGTAGTATTCTCTCAAAATTATTCTAAGTAGCACAGATGCTATGAAAATACAAATAATTGCAAATAAGGGTAACTATGTAACTAACTACAGAATAATAATGAAATACTAAATTATTTTCTTTGCAAAATTGCATTTAGGCTTGTTGATTAGACAAGTGCATCCCAATTTTCTTTCCTGTATTTATAAGAAAAATTAAGAGATATTCTAGGAGTCCATAGTTATAATGGGTTAACTCTGGAGGAGTCCAGGTAGAGGAAAGGTTTCCCATGGAGGGCAGAAGGGATGTATTGGGATCACAGCAGCAACTGATTCCTAGATCCTGAACATTGTAGCATTCAGACCCTGAACATCGTAGCAGTTTATTTTGACTACTAAATTAGTTCTGCTATAATTTGTCTTTAGTAAAGAGAGAAATTGGAGAGAGAAAAATAATTGAAGGAAAAAAGAGGCTGTAGCCCACCTGTATGAAATTCCAACCTTGTCTGCAATGTCAACTCATAAAATGAAACATAACCGTTTTATTGAACTTATCAGTTAAAGGAAATTAAGAGACTATCCAAAAACTTTAGAATTATATATAGTAATTAGATTTACTCTGAAACCTTAAGTCTCAACAAAGATTACCTGTTGAATACACTGAAAAAAAATTATGCAATATTAAATATTATCTGCTGCATCTTATAGATACCTCATCAAAAATTAGAACTTAAATAAAAATTTCCCAGTAAATGGATAACTGTAACATGGCCTGATAAATGACCACACACCCAACCGATGTTCAGAAATACTCACTTAAATTGTGCATAACTTTAGATGAGTTCTGTAAGGACTCTTAAAACTATTATCTTAAGAACTGTACTAAGTTTATAAATAAGAAAACTAAAGTTCTCATTGTGTAAACCTTAGTCTTAAAATCCAGAACTTGCAAATGTTTGTAGGTAACTGCTAAATGGTTTCATTTTCTTACACTAAACCCAACCTTGACTTCATCTCTATCAGTAGAAAAGAGACAGAAAACCACAAGCATATTCAAGGTGGCTAAGGTCATGCAGAAACCAAATGAAAACCCAGAGAATTTCTGTAAAAAATTGTATGAAACATACAAACTTGCAAAACCATTATATAAAGTTACTAAGGAAAAAAAATAATCCAAAGAAACTAAAAAACACTGTAAGCAGTCCTGATGGCAGGCTTCCCTGACCTGGCCAAGCCTTTTAAACTGTACATATCAAAAAAAAAAAAAAAATGAAATTGAACAGAAAAAATAATGAGAAAAATCTCCACTTTAACAATTAACCATGTAGTCTTTATGTATGTACAGCCTTTCTCTCTAAAGAATCAAACCTGGTCCCCCTGAAACCAAGATAGAAAAAACTTTACACTATCATCCTGACCACACTCATGGCAGTGAAGGTGGAAGGACCCCTCACCTGAATCCTCACAGCTGACTAAAGAGAGCTTCATTGCCCCATAGAAAGCAAAGGTAACTTAAAACAGTCAACATGCCCTGCTCCAGCCACATACTGGGAGCTGGCTCGTCCACACATGGCTGAAGCCTGAGGAAACTCTTCATGAGACTTGTCTTAATTAAACTTTGAACTTTGGGGAAAAAAGGAAGGAGGGATGTAATCTGTGTACCCACATCACTGAAATAAAACAAAGAGTGTCTCCTTTATAACTTTTATAAATACAAAAACACACAGAAGGGAGCTTGTGCTTCTAATCAGATACAGTACAAGGAACCCACATTCAAAATAAAATCAATGATTTGATTTATGATCCTAAAACCAGTGGGGAATATTAGGCCTAGACTAAGGTGGAAAAATACCACTTAATTCCTGGCAAATTTCTGGACAACAAGCCCTCAACAAAATGGACTAAGTCTGGTTCACTCCCAAGACAGATGGAAAATACCCACTGACTTCTTGCTTGACTAACTCCCCTAAGAAATAGACTGGGAAGTACCAACTGTCCCCGGACTGACCTTTGAGAAATACCAGGTGAGGAAAGTACTGAAACAAAGATATATGGCTAACTAAATGCAAAATTCTGCTTCTGTACAGTGCTCGCCAACTGACCCAAATGCACCTGGGCAGCCTGCATGCCAACTAGGATGCAGACCAAGCCTTAAAAACCTGACCCCTTAAGCACTCAGGGCTGCTCTCTGAATCCCTGTGTTGGGTGTGAGGCAGTCACTGGCCAGTTCTTCAAGAAAGGGACTCTGTTATATAGAAAAAGATAGAATACTACCCAACACATTCTACGAAGCGAATGTCACCTTGATCCCTAAACCAGGAAAAGACCCAACAAGAAAAGAAAACTACAGACCAACATCACTAACGAATATTGATGCAAAAATACTCAATAAGATCCTAAAAAACAGAATCCAGCAACATATCAAAAATATTATACACGACAACCAATAGGGCTTTATCCCAGGATCTCAAGGCTGGTTCAATATACGTAAATCCATAAATGTAATTTGGCACACAAACAAATTAAAAAATAAAGACCATATGAATCTCCCAATTGATGCAGAAAAAG
>CAUYON010017166.1:0-23909 GCA_963573935.1 Arctocebus calabarensis
TTTTTTTTGAGACAGAGCCTCAAGCTGTCACCCTGGATAGAGTGCTCTGGCATCACAGCTCACAGCAACCTCCAATTCCTGGGCTCAAGCGAGTCTCCTGCCTCCGCCTCCCAAGTAGCTGGGACTATAGGCGCCTGCCACAATGCCCGGACATTTTTTGGTTGCAGCCACTATTGTTGTTTGGCGGGCTCGGGCTGGATTCGAACCCGCCAGCTCAGGTGTACATGGCTGGCGCCTTAGCCCGTTGAGCCACAGGCGCCAAGACTGAGCCCAAACTCAGGCTTTTCTTGTTCATATAGGGAAGTGGAGACCCACTGCATGTGCTTCACACAGGCAGAACATCAAAACAATGGGGGGGGAGGGACACATCTGCTTTCACCATTAACCTCTCTGCAGCTGGGGAGACAGGTAGATAGGTCTTGCCGTCCCTCGGGACCATGTTTAGCCCTGCGAAAGTTTCCCAAATACACAGAGAGGCTCACACGTGGCCTCCCAACGCTGACCCCACCTGGGAGTGACCTGTGTGGACAGCTGGTTTCCTGCTCCCTGCTGGGGAAAAGGTTGTTCTTTGTTGTGTTTCTAAACAAGACGATCAGTCCCTGCTTCCTCAGCAAAGGGTCGGCTGCCCCACTGTTCTGCATCATGATTTAGATCAAGAAATTTATCAAGAGTTTCTTCCTGCTCTATGTAAGTGAAAAGGTAAGACGGTTAAGTGGCATATTTACTATACTCTAACAAAACAACTTGCTTTTTGGTACAACACCTACTATTGTAATAGATCACTTTACATTTTTGTGGTCATGGCATAACTCCTTCCACAAAGGACAGAGAGAGTCTGTCTTGGTGCCCTTTTATCACTTGGTACTTGGGATAATACCTGATACATAGTATAGGATCAAGAAATGATTATCAAGTGAGTGCTATTTTATAATATGCTGTTTTAGCATATTAGGAACATTTCTCTATACTTTTAGAGGGTACATTATTATAATTTTTAATGTTTCCATAATGGCATGGAATCAAAAGCTTCATTTAGTTGTATTTTTGTGTGTTCCTTTTCTGTTTTTATACTGTTGTAGACAATATTATCATAAGAATTTTCATGCATATTTTATTTTTCTCTTTTGCAGTTAGTTTCTTTTTTTTTTTTTTGGAGACAGAGTCCCACTATGTCGCCCTCGGTAGAGTGCTGTGGCATCACAGCTCACAGCAACCTCAAACTCTTGGGCTGAAGGGATTCTCTTGCCTCAGCCTCCCAAGAAGCTGGGACTACAGGCACCTGCCACAATGCCCAGCTATTTTTTGGTTGTAGTTGTCATTGTTGTTTGGCAGGCCCAGACTGGATTCAAACTCGCCAGTTCCAGTGTATGTGCCCGGTGCCCTAGACCTTGAGCCACAGGTGCTGAGCCTGCAATTAGTTTCTTAGAATAACTTCCCTGGAATGGAATTGCTGCATGAAGGAGGCATCAGTAACTTTATGGGTCAATAAAGTTGACCCTCTCTACACAATGTATTCATGCCTCTCTTCAGTGTATTCACGTTGACCACGAGGGACACAGAAGCCATCTCCAAAAGCCCCTCACTCAGAACCCTTTGAAGAGCTCAAAGACATGTGTTGGTGGCCAGACCACTAGCAAACAACCCCATTAGATCGACAGAGATCTTCTGGTTTCTGATGTACACTAAAAACCCTCACGTCAGCAGGACACAGTTTATACATGTGCCAAAAAAACCACTTGTATCCCCTACATGTTTTTTGGAAAGTAAATAAAAGTGATGGCTAGTAGGAATGATGTCTTTTCCCTGCATCCTGAAACAAAATCCAGAAACATGGCTCCTGTCAGAACTCAGTTTCTAAAGGGCAATATAGTTCTATTCAGTTCTTGATTTGATAGTCAACGAGACTTTGTGATCTCAAAGACTAGGGGAGACCTCTATTAATAGTTTTTATTGCATTTCTAACAAACTATCCCAAACTTAGTGCCTTAAAACAATGCAAATTTGGTGGTGGCTGTGGCTCAAGGAGCAGGGCGCCGGCCCCATATACTGAGTAGTGTGCCGGCCCCATATACTGAGGCTGGAGGGTTCAAACCCGACCCCGGCCAGACTGCAACAAAAAAAAATAGCCAGGTGTTGTGGTGGGCGCCTATAGTCCCAGCTACTTGGGAGGCTGAGGCAAGAGAATAGCCTAAGCCCAGGAGTTGGAGGTTTTTGTGAGCAGTGAGGCCATAGCACTCTACCAAGAGTGATAAAGTGAGACTCTATCTCTAAAAAAAAAAAGAACAGGCTCGGCGCCTGTGGCTCGACGGGCTAAGGCACCAGCCACGTACACCTGAGCTGGCGGGTTCCATCCTGGGCCGCCAAACAACCATGATGGCTGCAACCAAAAAATGACCAGGCATTGTGGTGGGTGCCTGTAGTCCCAGCTACTTGGGAGACAGAGGCAAGGGAATTGCTTGAGCCCAGGAATTGGAGGTTGCTGTGAGCTGTGATGCCACGAAACTCCATCCAGGGTGACAGCTTGAGGCTGTCTCAAAAATAAATAAATAAATAAATAGAAAATAAAATAAAATAAAAAATAAAGGGCGGCTCCTGTGGCTCAGCGAGTAGGGCGCCAGCCCCATATACCGAAGGTGGCGGGTTCAAGCCCCGCCTCGGCCGAACTGCAAAACAAAACAAAAAAAATAGCCGGGCGCTGTAGCGGGCGCCTGTAGTCCCAGCTACTCGGGAGGCTGAGGCAAGAGAATCGCTTAAGAGCTGGAGGTTGCTGTGAGCAGCGTGACGCCACAGCACTCTACCCAGGGCTATAAAGTGAGACTCGGTCTCTACAAAAAAAAAAAAAAAAAAAGAACAATGCAAATTTATTATCTTACAGTTCCGTAGACATGGGCCTACAATGGTCTCACCAACAACAGGGCTGTATTCTTTTCTGAAAGCTCAGGGGTGGGAAAGGGCTCTGTGTCTTCACCACTTTTAGCTTTCAGAGGCCACCCACATTCCTTGGTTCATGCCTAACTCCCCTCCTCCAAGCCACCAATGTCAAATCTCTCTCTGACCAGAGTTTGATGTTAAAGACCTAATGTGATTACATTGGGCCCACCTGGATAATGCAAGGTAATCGTCCCATCTCAAGGTCCTTAACCTTAATCCGATCTGTAAAATCCCTTCTGCTATGCAAGGTGACATATTCACAGGTTCCAGGGATAAGGACATGCACATCTTTGGGGTGTGGAGAGAAGGATTATTCTAGCTTCCACAAACCCTAAAGTAAAAATATTTTTTAAATTAAAATACATGTATCCACAGAACATAAAACATTGAAGCTGCCTGCCTCCCTTCTTCTCTCTCTGCACAGCTGCCTGCAAAGAGAGAGGGAGAAGAGCTGGAGGAAGGCCCAAAAGGTGGACCTTGAACCTCCTGAAACTGCCGAGGATGCCCCTGTATCCTAGGCTCCGCTTGTAGGCCTTTTCTTTGCAAAGACAGCATTGTCCCCTTTTGTGGTCCTCACCCTTCCTTGCCTCCCCTATATGTTGGATGTTGTTGGCCTAGATCTTGTCTTCAGGGAAAGTTCCACTGGAGAGGCTCTGCGATGAATGACCCTATGGATAGGTGTAGGGGTGTGCGTGTGTTATGGAGTTGCAAGACTTGATTCACTGAATTTAGGTTTTCGTTCCACTTTGAGTCACACGAATGGAAATACAAAGGCGAGTAAGAGGAGGGCATACAAATATCTCTCTTGGAAGCCTGGAAGGTGAGGGTGAGGGCTAAGAGAGACCACTGAGCCCAGGGAGAGGGAGCTGAGGGTAACGTGGCAGTAAGTGAATGTCTTCTGGGATGCATTGATGGGCTCAGGGCTGGGATTCAGGGCCCACTATATCTGACGCTGAATCCCAGCTCTCTGTAGATCTAAAGGCAAGCTACTGCCAAATCCTTTTTAAATCCTGCCCTGAAGCTTGGGACACGCCACTAGATGGCGTGTGAGCTTGTGGTCTCCACTTCGGCAGCAAGGCTGTCCCCCAGTCAACTCTGTGGGGTTGGTCCTACCTCATGTCTGGACTTGGACATGACAAACAGACCTCTACCTGCCAAGACACAGCCACACCTGCCTTGGTTTTGCCTCATTCCATTGTGGTATCCTCCAGGACTAAACTAGGAAGCTTTTGTTCTATTCTCTGGATTAATCCCAAAGAAAATGTGGTCATTCTCAAAAGGAAACATGTATCTTCTCCAATGAAAACTATTTGTCTTATATTTTGTTTGTTTGTTTATTGGCAAAACTGGGTTTGGGATTTTATTTTCTAGGCAGTGTCCTCACTAGGCTTAAGTTTTCTTATACAATGAAACCCTTAATGCCTACTTTATAGGGTTGTCTAGAGTAAAATGTGATAATGACATAGCACATTTCTGTATCTTAGTAGGCATTTTCTATCTCACTTCTTCTCCAGATGCATGGAGGCTCTGTTCATTCCCCTTCCTGCCCTATCGGCTATCATAATGCCTGGCATATAGGCCTCCTTTTTCTTTTCTTTCTTTCTTTTCTTTTCTTTTTTTTTTTTTAGCAGAATTACAGAAAAATGTTTTAATCAAATTTGTTTCTCAAGAGACTATCAGATTTCCATTTCTTTGGGGGATACTTCCACCAGTTTGCTATTTATTTCCACAAGTTAAACTTTATCCATTACTATGAAGAGTTTTAGACATGTTAAGAATATCAGAGAGATTATGTTCATTGCTTTTTCATCTTCACAAAAAGACATGGACAGGTTCCGTAACTCAGTAGCATCCGTAACTCAGTGGGTAGGGCGCCAGCCATATACACTGGTGGGTTCGAGCCTGGCCAAGGCCTGCTAAACAACAATGACAACTGCAATCAAAAAATAGCCAGGCATTGTGGCAGGTGCCTATAGTCCCAGCTACTTGGGAGGCTAAGGCCAGAGAATCCCTTAAGCCCAAGAGTTTGAGGTTGCTGCGAGCTGTGATGCCACAGCACTCTACTGAGGGTGACATAGTGAGACTCTGTCTCAAAAAAAAAAAAAAAAAAGGACATGGACAGTTTTGCTAGACTAAGTAGACATTTTTAAAGGCATGGCATAATGATATCCATGCAACCATTCTGAAGAAGCCAGTCAAACTACCATAATGTCATCACCTGGCATATCTTTCTTTAGGCATCCTTTTTACATGGAACAAGGTAGCTCCTATGTGGAGCTTGTCCACATTGGTCTTAATCAACTATTCTCCTATAACTGAAATATTAAGTTTTGTAATGGAAACAGGGGATTACATCATAAACCCTGTCTGTGGGTTTTAACAATCTGGTTAGAGAAGACAAAATTAGTTACAATTGAAGAGGTTGGGTGGCTCCTGTAGCTCAGTGGGTAGGGCACTGGCCCTATATACTGAGGGTAATGGGTTCGGATCCAGCCCCGGTCACCTAAAACAGCAGGGGAAACTGCAACAAAAATAAGCCAGGTGTTGTGGTGGATGCCTGTAGTCCCAGGTACTCGGGAGGCTGAGGCAAGAGAATCACCCTAGCCCAAGAGCTGAAGGTTGCTGTGAGCTGTGATGCCATGAAACTCTACCGAGGGTGACAAAATGAGACTCTGTCTCAAAATAAATAAATAAATAAATAAAAATAAAATTGAACAGGGAACATAGCTAGCCTGAATAAGAGCAAACCCTTTCTCTACAAAAAATAGCAAAAACATTAGTCAGGCATGGTGGCTTCCACCTGTGTTCCCAGCTACTTGGAAGGCTGAGACAAACACTATTTATAATTAAGTATTCACATTCTGACATTCATGGTGTGAGTTTACATCTGGATAGTTTGTTGATAGTAGGCGGTTTCTCAGATCCTGGAATTTTTTCTTTTTCTTTTTGAGACAGAGTCTCACTATGTTGCCCTGGGTAGAGTGCTATAGTGTCACAGCTCACAGCAACCTCAAACTCTTGGGCTTAAGCAGTTCTCTTGCCTCAGCCTCCCAGGTAGCTGGAACTACAGGTGCCCTCCACAACACCCAGCTATTTTATGTTGCAGTTGTCATTGTTGTTTAGCTGGCCTGGGCCGGGTTCGAACCCAGTTCCCTCAGTGTGTGTGACTGGTGCCATAACCACTGTGCTATAGGTGCCGAGCCAGATCCTGGAAATTTTGATAGGGGAAGAAGAAAACTAATTTTGCAGCAGGGACATTATGTCTAGAAGGCATATGTGGGACCATCTAGCTCCCACCTGGGGCCATCAACCATATGATGGAAGTGTCTGGAGACGACAGAAAAGGAGTCAGAAAAGGGAAGTGAGAGGACATTGTAGATGACATTTAGCTTCCGTGCCAATTGACTGATGATTTATTCTTCCTTTCAATTGTGAATAAAGGCATGAAATTTAAAGCTGGAAGCGACCTTAACCGTGTTTTGGCGTAATCTTACACCCAATAGGAGAGTCTTTATCTACTATCGCCAATCAGAGACATCCAAATCACAGCTTAAAGACTTTTAGGGATGGGAACACACAGAAAACTCACTTCTTCATTAGACAGTTCTAATTGTAATTATTAATCCAAAAGTTTTTTCTAGCTTCCGTTCATTGGAATTACTTCTGTGAGTTTCATCCCTCTTTCAGAGGTCAATTCTTCAAATTTAGAAGAGCTAGCATATCTGCCTTACCTTTTTCTCCTCAAGGTTTCCCTCTTCCTTCAAACATGTGTCAAATAACCCCTTGCCTCCTTTAGGCCTCACCAGTCAAGAGCAAAGGAGTAAATATCCCCTCTGGCATCTTGCGCCTTGGCATCCTGGCTGTGTCATGGCGTCCCAGGGCGCTAGGGGGCGCTATAGGCACAGGCTCATTCTGGTTCTCCAGGCTCTGGGCACTGATAGGATGATAGCCCACGTCCCCGAGAAGCTGTCAATGCCAATCTCATCATGCCTCATATCCCTGTTTTCCTTAGTGACCATGGGAAGTCCAAATCCAGCCTCTTGAGCAACTCAATATCCTCCCACCCCGATGTGGACATCCGATGTTCCCATCCAGTACCTGCCCTTCTCTTGATGGCAGTAGAGCAGTTTTCCTTTGAAGAACCACTCCCCAGCTTGCCAGCTTGTGGTTCTAGTGGGTTCTGCCCACCAGCGGTGGCCTTTTAGAGATGTGTCCACACTAACCACACTGATGGCTCAGGTTGGGACTTCATAGCAACAGTGAGTGTGGGCAGGGCCTGAGGACCACGCAGACCTGGATCTGTGGGGCAGCATCTACTGCTGTGCAGCCGGCACAGAGGAGAGGTGAGAAGGGAGACAGAAGCAGAGCCCACCCAGGACATGGCATGGGTCCCTGGGCTGATTGGAAGGAAGACAGAAGCCAGCAGCCCCACTAGACTTCCAGTTAGATGAGCAAACAAATTCTCTTTTCTTTTGCTGAGTCTAGTTTGAGTTGAGTTTCTGACTTTTGAAACTGAAAAATTCTGATATAATCCCTAACCTGACTTGACCTCCCCCACCTCCTGGTGGGGGGCGGGGGTGTGTGTGACATCATTTTGACCCGTTGGAGGCCTCACTGTATGATCACACAGTGTCTTATACTCTCCCGCTCTTCCCTGAATATGCCTTCCACCTCCTTTCATTACCTGAAATCTCTCTCTCTCTTCCCCCAGGACACTGGTTCCCCCCAGCCCTCTCAGAAGATGGCTGATTTCTCCCCCTTCTCACCTTCAGGGCCAAGCTGTCTCCATCCGTCCTCACTGCTGTATCAACAGTGCTGGCCACCATCCGCTGCCCACTGAAGACTTCAGCTCTCTGCCTAGTCCTGGCCACTGTCCTCAGCTGCTTCAACATTCCCAGGGATGATTCACCCAACACCCTGGTTTCCATCATCCCAGCTGCCTTAACTCCTCATGGTCACGGGTCACCAAGTCACATCCAAAATCTCATGTGTGCAAACATCCCACTTTCTGACCATCACCTTTATCCTACGGTTTGCCCACTCCACTACCCCAAGAGCAATAATTCTTTGATCTCAGGACTGTCAATTTATGTGATGTCTATATTCCAGACCCTCTGGTCCTTCATTGTAATCACTGAAAATACTTTAAATTCCTATGTCTGTCTTTTCTTCCATTATACTCACCATGCTGTGTTTTGCTATTGAAGAGTTGTTTACACTGGGAACTATGCTTCTAAGATCCATTTGTCTGAGTGGTTCAGGGTCAGCCTTGACCAAAAGTGAGGTTGTGCAAGATTTGGGAGGCGAAGTGAAACGGGAGCCATTACTTCAAAGGTTGTCATTGGTGAGATAGGGGCAGACAGAACAGTGTTGAAGGAAAAGAATATGTGAATGTGTCAAAAGGATTATTTGGGGGTGGTGGGATTACTAATTGTATGTCCCATTCCTTTTACTTGTGTCTATGTTTTAACTTTTTATAACGAATGTATTGCATATATTGTTAAAAAAAAACTGGAAAAACATTTTGAGATGCCTAAGATATGTTTTATAAATTATATGCCTTATAAATTCTTATGCCCCTTAACTATATGAATTCCATTGGGAGAGTCACCTGAAGGAAATCATTCAAGTTATAGAATATGCTGCAATACAAAAACAATAATAGAGTAAAAAACAATCTAACAATGCAATTCTCTTTTCTAACAATTAGAAGAATTGGAGAATTATAGGAGAATACATCAAATAAGTAAAATAAATGGCAAGCCTTTTGTTAGAATAATTATTTATTTTATTTTATTTTGAGTTTTTTGAGAGTCTCACTCTGCCACCCTGGGCTAGAGTGCTGTGGTGTCGGCGATCACAAATGCAATCTCAAATACCTCAAATGCCTCAAATGTTTGAGAGACCCTCCTGCTCAAGCCTCCTGAGAGGATGGCACTACAGGCACCCACCAAAGACAGACTTTTAAAATTATGTATGTAGAATCTGTAAGAACAGAGAAAGCTTATGAAATAATGTCGAAACATAGAATAAAATATTCTGATTATAAGCGCGTTATTTTAAACAGACACAAAAATACATTAAAAATAATCTGGAATACAGAAAGGTGATTACTATGGGTAGTGGGACTTAAGGTAATTATGAAACATTATTTTGACTGTTCAACACTTTCTGAGTATAATCACTTATGTGCGTAAATAAGAAAAGCATGTACAAGTATTTTAAAATAAAGAACACCTGCTCTACAGGAGCGAGACAGATGAGCTGTGCTTATCTCTTTCTGGAGACCTTGCTGGGGTTGGCTGGAGGCAGAACAGATAAACTGCTGTCCTTATTCCAGGGCTTCAGGGCCCCACCCCCAGAGCAGGGGCTCCCACCCTCCTTGTCACATGGAGCACACTGCCTTCCAATTAGATGCAGCTGGGGCCCCTCAGCACGCAGGTCTCCCCCAAGGGTGCTGAGGTCTCCGGAGAAACAGGGAGGGGCCTTCTCTCAGCACATTCTCCCCCAGCCTGATCGCAAAAATCCCAAGTCACGTTGGTTGTCATTTCCAACTCCTCCCCCATGGGTGTTTTCGTCAGCAGCACTTTTGATAGTGGACATGATAATGGATGCAATAGCTTACTGAGTGCCCGTGACAGGCTAGTCACAGCACGATCAGCAAATCTTCATGGGGTAGGTACAGACCTCAGAAGATCTCTCCGGATACCCTCATTCTGGAGAGGAGGGAACTGAGACTTAGAGACGAAGTGATTTCCTCGAGATCACATAGCTCATTAATGGCACATTAACCTCTGCCTTGACACAGGCTGAAGGCTCAGTGCTGGCTGTAATGCTCTCTTTTCCTCCTTCAGTTTCCACCCCATTATTTAACCTGGCCATGGCTTTCTTACTTCATTCTCCAGTTACCCTTCTCCCCTGCAGCCTCTGAGATCTGAGGCAGTGGTTTCAGTGCCATGTGTGTACCTTACACATATCACACACACACACACACAAATCATAGCTTCCCGTTACCCACTGAAGGGCATTTACATGTTGAAACCGAAGTTGTGCAGATAAAAGTCACAAGGTCCAGTGCATAAAATACAAACGCTAGAAGTGTTGTGTACATTTGTTGCTGTCTGTGTAGGAGTCACATGGTGGGGCAGCTGTCCCTGACTTGACAGGTGCCTACAGAACCTCACACAGTGGCATGGTGCATTTCACATCATGTGGACTCAAACATTTTCTGAATAAGAGAAAATAAAAAGTTTTAATGACATCAGAACCTTCCAGTTTCAGGTTTTTCCTCTGTAAAATAGATAGGATTATATTCTCTCCTGCTGGATTGTGAACTTAAGAATGGGCAAAGCATTATATTTATTGTCACAGCCCTATGCCAAGAGTGTAGCGTGGCAGATAGGATATACTCAGCCAAGGAAGGCTGGCTAAACTGAATGCCCCTGAACGTCCAGGAGAGACCTGAGACGTGAGACACAAGGCTTAGAATGTGTCCTTTGCATTTCTCATAGGACATTTTAGTGTTAAATTGGAGAAATGGAGGGTATTATCTGCTACCTTGTCACGGAGTCCCATGTGCAAAGTCCACAGGCAAGTGGACCCTGCTGAGAGTTGGAAGCAGTCCCTGACCCGGGCTGACCCCAGGCATGAGGGTGGATTGCCTGAGCTCATGAGTTCAAGACCAGCCTGGGCTGTGAGGAGACTCAGCCTGTAGCCCCAGCTACTCGGGAGGCTGAGGCAAGAGAATCGCTTAAGCCCAAGAGCTGGAGGTTGCTGTGAGCTGTGACGCCACAGCACGCTACCAAGAGCGACATAGTGAGATTCTGTCTCAAAAAAAAAAAAAAGAACCTGTGAGGAGAGACAGCCAGCAATAATCAACTCCTTACAATGGCACTTACACTTTACCAAGCACCTTTACAGAAAAATACAGCCATAGGGGGATGAGCAAGATTATCATTCCCACTTCACAGATGAGAAAACTGAGGCCCAGAAAAGAAATGCAGTTATGCAAGACAGCAGTGTGACTGGAAGGAACTCAGATCCAAGTCTTCCGGCTTCTAGAGCCAGTTTCTTCACTCCCACCAGCGTCCTCTTTACTCTGCCTCATTCAGATGGCAGCTGCCTCCAGTCCGGCCACTGTGTCCCAGCTTCACGGAAAAGCAGAGGCTCACTCACTGACGCTGGGAGAGGGCTTGCTTCAGGGCTGGGAGAAGCACCTGCCAGACTCACCTGGCAGCCAGAAACTTTCGGAACTAACATAGGGTTTTGTATCTCAGTTTTTGACTCCTGGGAGGAAATTTTCTAAACGCACCTTACAACCAATCTCTCTCTGTCCTATTTTTCCTGAGGGTGAGAGGGGAATTCTGCCCCCATAGCTTGTCAACATCCCTTCAGCGTGGTGCCCACCCTCCCTGCTGTTCACACAGCCCCTCTTACTTCCCGGCCCAGCTGAACCTTGGGGTGCCTCTGAGTCTCCTGAGCACGGTGCTGGAGCTGGTGGGGAGACACAGGCTATCAGTTTCTAGGAAGGGTTTGTGGCCAGGGAATGTCACATGTAGAGGTACACAAGTGAGGCAGGGCAATACCAAGGCTAGTCCCTGCCTTGGAGTTCTTTGAAAGGGTAACCAACCGCTGGAGGCTACCCTGGTGTGTGGGGGGAGGCAAGGGGGTGGTGCTTACAAGCTCTCAGGTGCATGAAAGAGCCTAAGGCCTGTGTTGCTTCATCCCCCTCACTCCACCTTCCCTTCTCTTCCAGAACCACCCAGGCTTACTGAGGTCCTGTGATGCTCCCCAACCTCAGGGGAGGAGGTTTCCCTGGGCTTTGCCACGTCCCTGTGGCAAGGGACTGGTTTCCCTGGGCTTTGCCACGTCTTTCCATTACGCTCTCATTGCTTCTGCCACATCTCAGTGCCCCCCCCACAATGACAATCAGACAACTATGACAAAAACGAGCTAATATGCAGACTATGTCTGGCATGCAGTGTCTTGTAACAGCCTCAGACCACGTGGAGTGTTGTCATGCCCATCTTTTAGCTGAAGAAACTGAGGTTTAGAGAAATTGAGAAACTCTTCCAAGTCCACCTAGCTGGTGAAGTGGCTGTCCAGAGCCCCCACCTGCCCAGGATCAATGACCCTGCTCTGGGTCATTCTGTCCATCTTTTCCCCAGCTAAAACCCACCAGTCCTGAGTCCCATTACTCAATCCTTCCAGCCAGTATGTGACCAGAGAAACCCATGATGGGTCTGGTGATGGCATGAAAGAGGCCAAGCCTTTTGGGCTTTATGGGCACCCCTGTTCCTGAGAAGCTAAGGACCTGGTAGAGACAAGAAAAAGATATGAGCAAGGAAGGCTGGACTCTGCTAAAATGATCCAATTCGCATCTGATGCCAAGAAAATGGGAGTCAGAGTTAGCTTCATGCACAATCCCTGTACGAGCTCAGTCAAGTCACTGTCCTTCTGTGGGCCTCAGTTTCCTTATCTGCAAAATGAGAGGGTTATCCTGGAAGATTGCACATCTAAAAATCCAACATGCCTGTAATCAAGGGAGCACACCCTGCTTAATGGGAAGTTAGGGGAAAGAGGCCTGGAGATTAGCACGGGCCGGGAAGAGAGCCAGAGCAAAGCCAGAAAGGAAAATCAAACCAAGGTGTGACTTGTGGAAGAAAACTGTTCTGTTTTAAGAACAGGGTTCTATACCCAACAGTGGCCCCTTGGAAGAAGACTCATCGACTTCTGAATCCTTCTGTGTCTGGTGATGCCCGAGTTATTCAGGTGTGAGTTTCCCCTTGGTTCTTGGGAAAAGTGAGTGGGATTTTGCTTCCAGGGTACAGCAGGGTGCTCTGGGAGCAGCAAAGAGCTATTTCTCAGCCATTTTGTTTTAAAAAACGAAATAAGAAATGGTGTTTGGTTTGGAGGAGGGACTGGGGAGGCACACAGAGGTCTGGGGTCAGAGGATTGTTTCACCCTGGCAGGCTGCCTTTGCTTCAACATTCAGAAGGAAGTTTTTGTGTTGGTTACACGGGAAAGAAGTGAGGCCGACAGAAGCTCTAGAGGGACCTGTTTGCATTATTTTGTTGCAAGCTCCTTTTTCTCAGCTGTGTTGTCTGGTTTTCTTTTTCCAGGCTGACATATACCTGCTGATCCTAGGGGCACATTTTGAAGTTGGGCGAATGTCGTTTGCCCTCCTGCTCGTGTCTCATAACAACCGGTTATGACACTGCCTTAGATGTGCAGAGCAAAATACCATTTACAAGACACTTCACAAATGTTACCTCGATTGGCACATAATTATTATTTGTATATAATTAGAAGGAGAAGGGATATACTTCATAATTTCTATTTCACCGAGAGGAACACTGAAATTCACAGAGCTGGCTTGTCTATGTCACCCCTGGTGATATCCAGGTGACAGAGGTGAACTCAAAAGACCTTTCCTATCTTAAGTCCATGAACCCATCCTGTTGCACATTTCTTTTCTTTCTTCTTTTTTCTCCACTCTGATCCCTTTATGCCCAGAGCTGTTCTTCAGGTATTTACAACCCAAAGCCCAGGCCTCCTCCCCACTTAGAAGAACTGTAGGAAGGTGGCTGCACACACTTTGACTCTTACAATAACGTGATTGTATGTTTGTGAGATGCTTTCAACTTTTACAAAGTTAAAACAGCTCAAGAACATCATTTCATCCCTGGGAGGTGGGACAGCCCTGCCTGGGGGGTGTTATTACTCCCCAGATGAGTTAAGCAACTTTCCCAAGGCTGCTCAGTTAATAAGTCAGAATAAGGACTTCAAGGCAGGCCCATCTGCTCGTAACCACTGCGTTCTGCCAAGGTGGTGGCAGAGCAGGACTCGAACGCAGATCTCCTTGCCTGTGTACATTCTGTTCCTTCTTCAGTCCTGGGCCCCCCCAGTCTGAAGTTTATTCATCTTTGTGCCATCGCTGAAAGAAGGCCTTGATCAATGCACAAGGGCAAATGAGATCATATGAGTATCAGGGCAGGCTGAATAATGCCTCCCCCCAAAGTTGTTCTCATCCAAATCCCTGGAACCTGTGGAGGTTACTTTACATGGCAATAGACACTTGCAGGTATGACTAAATTTAAAGATCTTGAGATGGAGAGTTATCCCAGGTTATTTGGGTGGGACCTAAAAGTAATCGCGAGGGTCCTTATAGGAAGGAGGAGAGACGATGAAGGAGGAAACAGGAGATGGGGGCGATTAGAAGCAAGAGGAGGAAGTGATAAGAGGCAGGTAAGGGTGCAGGCGGCCTCCCTAAGCCCAAACGGGCAGGAAATGACGCCCCCACACCCTCCAGAGGCGATCACCTGACTGACATCTTGATTTTAGCCCAGGGAAACTGACTGTCAACACCTGGCCTCCGGATCACCAGTCGGAAAATCAATTTGTATTGTTTTAAGCCACCAAGTTGTGGTAATTTGTTAGAGCAGCCATAAGCAACTATGGTAAGTATTGTTTACCTACTTAAGAGAATAAACTATTCAAAGCATTTAAAGGTCCCCTTTTATGTGTAAATACTCTCCAGCAAGTCACTGCAAATAGAAGCCATGATTGGTTGAGCTGGCTCTTGGATATTTGAATTAAGAATCATTTTAAATTACTCATTAAAGCCAAAACTTTGCTAGAACAGGCTTTGCAAGCCTAATTTTGTAGACTTTTTAAGTACAGTATTTGAAAGTACATTTGGAAATCTCTACCTCAGACTTCTAATACTCAACATATTGATAAAGAAAGTATATTGAATGTATACAACCAAGACTAATATTTTAACAAGGTGGAAAGAATTTGTAAATTAATTGATATCACCTTTGTGTTCACGTTCCTTCTAATGATGAATTATTTGCTCAGTCATATATTCCCATCTTGGCTGGCGATGTCTACATCGAAATATATATCTTTTGGCAGATAATACAATTTATCAACTTCATATATGTGATAATAGCATATAATTCTAAATTTTGTAACAAGGTAAACATACCAACTATTAGCTTTGGGATTGGATGTGTGGGGAAAGAAAATTTATGTTTTGTTTATTATCCTTTCCCCAGAAGGAATTGGCATGTGGGTTTCAGACCTGACATATTTCTTGGATGTATTGTGTTTTTGTATAATTTTTGTTCATAAAGTTGATGTTTAGTACACATTATCTTATTGAAATTACCACTGACTACACAAATTACTCTTTTTAATTATGACTGTTTTGACTGTAATCCTTTTGCTGATGAATATATTCTAAAAATCTAATTGGCATGGGCTAAGGTCTGAGTCAGGGCTATCATTAGGTTTTGATCCACCTCCTTTCCAAGGCAGCTACAAAACTGTTCACTGCAGCTCACTTAATAATGGGTTAAGTGATAAAACATAATCCTTAGATACTAAGAATGCTGTTTACCATTATTTTGCTGGTGATGGGACTGTCAAGCTTTGTTGAGGTTCCCGTGGTGTGGGCTGCCACACCCTGTGTAAGTATGACATACACAGAAGGGAAACCTAAACACAAAACATAGCCCATAAATCATTAATGAGTTTTAATTGGATAACACTGACTTGAGTTGGAGGAACTATGAGAGATATCAGTAATAGGGAAATAGAAAACGTGAGGCTTGAACTGGACATTTAAAAGACAGAAAGAAACTTTAAGTCAATTAAGTGAATATAGCCCCCAAATGAGGGGTGGACCCTGCTCTTGGGCCTTGCCAGAAGCAGCTTGGAAGCCATTGCATTTGATTTTGAGTCCTAGGAACTATTTTTGCTCCTCTATATTATCCCCTGGGAAGGACACATATAAACACTGCTGGGTCCATTTTTAAAAGGCCTAGGTGTTGTCGCTTATAGGTCAACATTAATGCATTCCCAGAGCGCCCTGGCATGGTGCAAGCAAGGTGTCACCCTATAGGTCCTGCATTCTCACACAAAGGACGATTGCTACAGCACATTCATTATCAGCTCAGCTGGTAGAAACAGACAGGGGAGTTTTGTTGGGAGTTGGTGTTAATTTAAAATACTTGTACTTAGGGCGGCGCCTGTGGCTCAAAGGAGTAGGGCGCTGGCCCCATACGCCGGAGGTGGTGGGTTCAAACCCAGCCCCGGCCAAAAACTGCAAAAAAAGAAAATCCACGTACTTACGGACCCTGTCACGTACTTTAGTTCAGAATCTGTCGCCTGACCTGTTCTAGTCACTTCCTCTGGATTCAGGAATAAGATCATGTCATATGTTTCTGTTGTTTCCTTCTCCACGGCTAGACCCAGAGGGGTTCACCCTAAATCTACATCAATGCACAAAGCCCAACCGATGCCAGCGGAAGGGCTTGGTGGGCTATTAATACCACCCTACAAAGGAAAAATTGGGAGGATAGGGAACAAGGGAATATTATTCTTTCCTGCCACCCAAATGTTCAGTGTTGTTCTGATTCCATGTTCTTGCCTTGCGCTCACTGCTAGAGACTACCCTTGTCCAAAGACAGGTAATTACCTTCAAACAGATCAGGCAATTTTTAGAATTTCTAGGGCCACATGTAAAATTTTAACTACAGCAAACCACTGATCCTTCTTCTTCTTCTTTTTTTTTTTATTCTATTTCACTTAGAGGAAAAAGAGCCCCAAAGTCCATTTTACTCCCAGGTCTATGAATGTCCTCCTGGGTGGTGTGGGCCTATGGCAGGGACATCTATGGGCGACTGAGTGACTCAGAGCCAATGGCATCCAAGTCTAGGCCTGGTCCGTCCCTGTCTGTGCACAGGGGACCGGACAGGAGCAGCTGACCCAGACTGGAGCCTTGCTGTATGAGAATGCTGGGCCTGGGGCTATTTGCTCACCTGCAAATCTGGCTGCAGCAGATGTATTGATACACTAGTCTGCAATGTCATTGGACCCAAATGGGAGGGCCCAACCAAAGACTCCTCCCTGTGATTTTGGGCATAGTGCTGTTCAGCTGCAAGGTACCCTTCTTGCCTTTTCTGTCACATTTGCCTCTTCCAGAGAGAAACTGCTCTGGGAAGGGGTCACACCTTAGGTCATAAAGTCACATACCACGGGGAAACAGAGACCCTTAGCCCAGGACTTCTGAGCCATGGGTTTTCATGTTGGACCACCCTCCCTCCCTGTGCCTGTCTTCTGGGTTACCCATCATATCCAACCACCTTATCTAGAATATATTTTTCTCTTATTCTCCCTTTTTCCTTTTCTTTCCCCACCTCTGTTTTTATTTCTGTTTTATTTTGTTGCAGACGCACTTGCCAGGGAAGTGGGGAGGCCCAAGAGATGTGGACTGGATGGGCTCCTATCACTTACAGACACATCTGCCCTCGGGGCTCCTCCCTAACAGCTGGCTCTGGAGCCAGGAGATGCTGCTGTGTCACAGCCTGCAGTTGCAGATTATGTTACTATGTGCTGGTCACAGCCCTGAGCCTTAAGTCACATCAGGGATGAACCCAAAGGTGGGGCATCTCTCTGGACGATGCCCTGTTCTTTCAGGGCAGGACAGGCAGAGATGTGTGTCTATAGCCAGAGAGCCTTTCTGCCCACCTATTGTGCCTTGGTTTCTCTAAATCCTCTTCATAAGAACAACTTATGGCTTGTAGAACACCTAGAAAAACCTGAAAAATATAAAGAAAAAAATTACTCACACTTCTCCCATTAAGATGTTACCATTTTCACATTTTTTTGGTGTAACTGAATCACACTGCATATGCAATTATGTGTCCTATTTTAAACAATAACCTTTCCTCATTTTAAAAGTAACCCATGTTTATTATGTAGCAGTGAGAAAATTCAAACACAAGGCCCGGTGTGGTGGCTCACGCCTGTAATCCAGCACTCTGGGAGGCCAAGGCAGTGGACTGCTTGAGCTTAGGAGTTCAAGACCAGCCTGATCAAGAGTGAGACCCTGCCTCTAAAAACAGTGAGGTGTTGTGGCAGGTGCCTGTAGTCCCAGCTACTTGGGAGGCTGAGGCCAGAGAATCATTTGATCCTAAGAGTTTGAGGTTGCTGTGAGCCATGAAGCCACAGCATTCTATCCAGGGTGACAGAGTGAGATGATATCTAAAAAAAAGAAAAGAGAATTTAAACCTGAAGAAGTAAAGAAATTGACTTCATATTACTCCACTGAGAATTAACCAACATTAATATTTTGATGGATATCTCACTGGTCTTTTTGACAAGCATAATATAGCCAAAAGAAAAAAAGCACAGTAGGTTCATACTTTACTTACTTTCTTATAACTTTCCTTTTTCACAGGACTCAGCATGAACAATTTTCATATCATTAAATGTTCTTTAGCCTCAGTGATGATGACTACATCTTACTCAACCAATCTCCTATCACTATATCTTTAGTTTGGTTCTAATTTCTCCCCATTGTAGCAGGCCTAATTGCAGCTAAATCTTTGCATTCTTCTTGTTCTGCTTCTGAATACCCCAGGGCTGACCCCTCACAGGTTATGGCCAGAGAGTGATAGTTCATTTATCAGTTAATTCAGGGACTCGGTGGTATTGGTAAAAACGGTGTGTATATTAATCTAAGAAGAAGAATAAAAACAAACACTACATGGTATTTTTTATGCGCCAAGTAGTGTTCTAAGTGCTTCCTATTATTATTATTTTTAAAAAAGATTCTATGTTTTAGACGATTTTAGGTTCACAGCAAAATTGAGAGAGTTCCCATTTACATCTGCCCCCACACATGTATGACTCCCCCACTACCAACATCCCTTCCGGGTGGTCCATTTGCTAAAATTCATGACCTACATCAACACGTCATTATCACATCAAATCTGTGGTTCCTAGGAGGGCTCACTCTTGGTATTGCACATTCTCTGGGTTTGGACAAACATGTAATGACATGTATCTACCATCAAGGTACCATACAGAGTCGCTCCATTGGCCTAAAAATCCCCTGTGCTCCATCCATTCATCCCTGCCTCCCCCAACTCCGGGCAACCTCTGAGCTTTTTACTCTCTCTAAGGTCTGGCTTTTCCCAGAATGCCATATAGTTGGAATTACACTGGCTTTTTTACTTAGTAACACGCATTTAAGTTTCCTTCATATTTTTTTAGAGCTTGATAGCTCATTTCTCTTTTCTTTCCTATAATAATTAAAAAATACAGAATGCTTCATGAATTTGCATGTCTTCCTTGCATGGGGCCATGCTAATCTTCTCCGTCCTGTATATGTGCTGCCGAAGCGAGCATAGCTCATTTCTTTTTAGCCCTGGATAGTATTTCATTGTCTGGACGTTTCGCTGGTTCATATTAATGTTTTAATCCTACAACTACCAAAGGAACAATTCTATTAGTTAACTTAGTTTTTAGATGAAACTGAGGCATAAAGAGGGTAAGTGTCTTGTTCAAGGTAACAGAGGTAGGAAGTGGTGGAACTCAGATTCTAAACTAGTGTGGCTTCAGAGTTTATGCTTCTCGTAAGAAACCAGTGCCCCTGAGGGCAGGCTACTGGGAGAAAGGGCACAACAGGGTGTGAAGTAAGCTTTCCCTGGACCTTGAGAAGTGAGGGCTGACAGGCACATGTTTCATGTTGCTGTTCAAATGGGTGACTTTATTTGCATTAAACATTTCTGCCTGAAATGGTATGTACACTGTAAGTGCAACTATATTTGAACTGCTCACATGGAGGTAACAAGCAAAAATAAAGAAGTTGTGTTCATTATGATATTTACATGTTGTAAAACATGTATAATGTTTATATTGCTGCTGTATTAATTTTCTCTAAAAAAAAAAGAATGAAAGGAGAAGGGCGCTGGTCCTATATGCCAGAGGTGGCGGGTTCAAACCCAGCCTCGGCCAAAAAAAAAAAAAGGTGCAAAAAAAAAAAAAATGAATGAAAGGAAAAATTTATTTCACATGATATGGAAAGGAACTCAGGTTTCTGCAGTGTTTGCCCAATAGGTGCACATTTTGCGTAGGTGAGACATCTCCAGACAGATAGGTAAGAAATGACCCCAGGTCACATAGATGAGTCAGTGTCGCAAAACCAGAAACAGGTCTCCCTACTGGTGTAGGATTCTTTTTCCACTTATTCCCTACTGTTGCAAAATCACTAATCCCAGTAACTCTAAAACAGATTTCTCACCTTTTTCTCTAACTGCTTCTTCATGAAAAGACCAGAGGTGGCCATCAAAGGACCATCATTGATCTGCATAATTTCCCTCTTTGATTCCATGAGTTTGCTCCTCTTGACTCCCACCCCACGAGGTTTCCACAGGCATCTCTTGAAGGAGCTCAGCTGTCTTGAGGCTCTGCTTCAAAGATCAGAGCACCCTGATAGCAACATGCAGATGATTATTTAAAACAAAAGTTTGTTACCTTTTAGAGAGGCACGCTGTGTATTTAGGGATAAAATGTCGCCATGTGTTTTCTTCGCTTCGGCATAATCCTTGGTGGAGGAGAGTAAAGGAATAAAATTGATGCACAATCAACCACCATTGAATTTGTTGAAGCTGGATGGTGGACATGTGGAGGATTCTCTTCTCCAGGATCCGCCTGAAATTTTTCATGCTAAAATGTTAAAAAAAAAAAAAAAGAAGAAGAAGAAGAAGTTGGACACTACATCTTAAATCATTGGACAGTTGATGAATACCCTTTGGGGTGCAAAGGTTCAGAGTAGGCCGCTAAGACAAACCCAGCTCTATTGCAGCTCTCTAGTTAGATTGGTTAGTTTCCAGCGGGGCCTGTGGCTCAGTGGATAGGGCACTGGCCCCGTATATCGAGGGTGGTGGGTTCGAACCCAGCCTCACCTAAAACAGAAGTGGCAATTGCAACAAAAAGCAGGAAGCTGTGACTGGCGCTTGTAGACCCAGCTACTGGGGAGGCTGAGGCAACAGAATCACTTAAGCCCAAGAGTTGGAGGTTGCTGTGAGCTGTGACTCCACAGCACTCTACTGAAGGCAACAGAGTGAGATTTTTGTCTCCAAAAGAAAAAAAAATTGCTAGTTTCAATAACCTCCTCCTAAGGTGGAGAATGTAGAGTGAGCGGATAGGTTTGCTTATTCGTTCAAGAATGATAATTCTCCCCCCTCCCCTTTTGGTGGTTTTATAACTTTATTTGATGATTTGCAGTTAGTTCTCATTCACATTGACTGTACATTTTTGAAAGTAGTAGCAAGTACATAGGTAACCAACTCTTCACCCTCCGTATGTTTTCTGGACAAACGAATGTGGACAGGACCCGGGATCTGCCTTATTACATTGGGCAGAACAGCTTTGCTGAATCTAGGGAGGAGCCCTGAGAGATGCAGCTGGGTTTTAGGAGGTAAGATAAACAGGTGAAAAGTGAACTAACAAACAATACGGTAACAGTTCACAGCTGTTCCAAACCTTAGCGGAGGCTAAAAGGGGAAGGAGGGGCTGAGCCCTGTCTGGCTTTCCACCCTGCCCCCTGCCCAGGGCTCTGCAGAGCTCCAAAGGCGGGGAGGATGGAGCTGGGTGCACAGAGCGGGTTTCTTCCCCTCGGTCACCTGTTTTGCACCTGGGCTCAGGACCACCCAGCCTGAGTCGCAGGTTGGAGAGGATGCTGCTGGTTTTCCCTGCCACACCAAAGAGAGAGAAAACACCTCCCAATACCTTCTCTACACCTTACTTGGAGGCAAAATTAAAGACAAACCAGGCCACTTTTTATTTCTTCTGGGACTGAATTTGCCAGGAAGAACAGCAGTGTTAGGAGGTGTACTCAATCTACTCTAAAACGGTTTCTATGCTCTTAAAAAAAAAAAAAAAAGTGGGTGGGGGTGGGGTGCCGAGCCCGAAGGCAATGAACTAGTTGAAGAAACTTGTATGTGGCGGGGGAATCGCCTTGCGCGCTCAGGATCACGTGCTCCTCGCCCACCAATAGCAGCTCCCGGAGCGTCCACCCATTTCCCCGCCCCCCGCCCCACCTGCCTCCTCCCGCCGGTTAAAACCAGTGCTTCGTTCCTTCCTTGGCTCGCTGTGTCGTTGTGTCAGGATTTAGGGTAGAAGAAAAAAACTGAAATAGTCTTCTGGATTTCAAGCAGGGCCGATTTGCTAATATTCCTGATGTTTCCGGCCTGGAGGCAGCAGGAGAGGCCCCATCAGACCCGGCTAGGGAGGCTGCCCCGTCAACTAGGACAGAGCTCTAGTGGCCGACCCACCTCGGGCCCTGCCCGCGCATGCACAGTTCACCTGGGTGCTCATAAAGTTTGCTTCATGGGGGGAGGAGAGAGCACCCCAGGAGTTAGGCTCTCTGTTCTGTAGATTAGAGAGAAGAGCCAGGAGGTCCCCTGCTAAAGCTCTTCAGCATCCCCCAGAGCAACTGGGGTCCTGAGTGTTAATTTCCAGTTTGCATGGCTGGGCACACACACCGGCATAGCAAGACAGAAATTTAAGCTGTTTAATCTCTCAGTGCTCCCAACTAATCCTGCAAAACAGGAAGCAAAACTGAAAAACGGCAGAGGCCTTGTATCAAATGCTTCTGCCAGTACGGAGAACAGGAACCAGAACAAGTCACTCTAAGAGCGACACAGCCACCGGTTTCTTCACCGGTGGGCAAGCACCGCCTTTCCTGGGCACAGGACACTTTCACAGCGCCCATAAATCCACAACCTGGATTCTTCAGTCTTACAAGGAAGAGCCTTTCCTACCCTTGGCCTTGAAGACTTGTCCCAAATGGTTTCTACAACTAAAGCAAGTTAGGAGTCCAATTACACCTGTGAAATTCATTCTCTAGTTTATGTAAAAAGGGCCTCAGCTCTTTTGTTGATGACAAGTCTGAATAGTAGTTACAACCTAAGTTTGTTATCTCAAAAGCAAAAGATGCATTTTCTTAGATGCATTAAGTTCAAAAGAAAAAAAAGCAGACTAAGGAATGAGATTTTTCTTGATTTATTGCACCGGCCAGATAGATTCTGGAAAATTATGTTAACTTCTGGGTTTCACCTTTAAAAGAAATATTGGCTTATTTTGCAAAATTTCCAGAAAACAGACCTGGATGTTGAGAAATCTGAAACTATGTCTTAAAAGGAATAGTTTAAGGAATCAGGAGCAAGAGCCTGTTAAAGAAAAAACTGAACAGGAAGGTAGGAGCCACCTTCAAATCATTGAAGGCCCATGTCAGTTCTGAAAGACAGAACCAGGGCTGAGAGGGGCCTGGGCATTCTGGGAGAGAGATTTTGACTTTGTAATAGCAAGAACTTTCTAATACAGTATATCCTCCATAGTTGACCATCTCCCTACATTGACCACCTCCTTAAGTTGATCTTATTTTCATGGATGAGACGTGACATGCACAGTAGGCCTAGTTCCTTATGTTGACAACCTTCGTATATTGACCAGTTCGTTGCAGTCCTTTGGGTGGTCAACTTACAGTGGTTATACTGTACTAAGAGCTCTTTAAACATGGAAAAAATTCAGTGAGGTAGTGAGTCAGGGCCTTCTCAGCCAGTGCCTAGGGAACCACCCCCAGGAGAACTGCTGCAGGGGATTCCTGCATTGAGCAAAAGATGAACTCTGTGATTCTGCATTTCTTGGAAATGCAAGCTCTATGCACCATAAATTAGACATTAGGGATGTAATAAAGATTTTCAGTGGCTTCTTAGAAACTTATGTTTATAAAAGGGAAAAACGAAGTAAAAAAAGAGAGCCATGGATAGTTTTCTAGGTTACTCTAGGCATTTTAATTTTATGTGACTTTGATTCGTTTTAATTACTGGTCCTGTGTTCTTTCTTTTATCTCTGAGAATATACCATCATATCCTAGCTATCCCATGACATCCTCTTTCCCACAGAGAGATGTCACTTGTGCCTTGAGTGGTAAGGCTTTGGAACACATTGGAGGAACTATTTGTAAAATGGATAGAGCAAAAACTCCATGATATCTTACTTAGTTCCTTCCTTCCTCCCTTCCCTTCCCTTCCTTTTCTCTTTCTTTCTTTCTTTTTTTTCTTGTAGTTTTGGATGGGGCTGGGCTTGAATCCACCACCCCCGGTATATGGGGCTGG
>CAUYON010017168.1:0-23874 GCA_963573935.1 Arctocebus calabarensis
TTTTTTGGTTGCAGCCGTCATTGTTGTTTGGCGGGCCCGGGCTGGATTCGAACCTGCCAGCTCAGGTGTACATGGCTGGCGCCTTAGCCCATTGAGCCACAGGCACTGAGCCTCTATGAACTATCTGTTTGTTTACTTACCTAGAGGCTGAAAAAATAATATTAACATAAAATTAAACAAATTTTTACAGAGTTAATACAACAGAAAAATAAATATTTACTTTGTTTAAGCAATCTTTTAATTAAGAACAACAAGGTTCAAAAACATACAATTACCTCAGATTGTGATTTCAGTATTGACGACATATAGGAAAGTATCCAGATAGCTTATAGCCAATTCACCAATAGAGTTGTAATTAAATATCAAATTTTTTCACTAAAGTTGAGTTATATTTAAAATCAACACTTAAGTAACAATGGTATATCTTACATAGTGATAACAGCCTTATTGCATAAGAACCTTGAGGTTAGTTATTTCACTTACCAAAATGCAGTCCACTTTCGATTGTACAGTTTTGCTAAAAGAAAAAGAAAGTCAGGTTAGTAAAATGAAAAGTTTATTAAATATCTGAAATATTCTCAAACAGAAAATTAGAAATTTGTCTTTCCTTGCTATGAAAAAAATAAGTAAAGTTCTTTATTAAGATTAGGCATTGTATTCTAAATATATGTCTTTCACAACCTACTATTATTAAAGAAGCAATTTTTTCATAGTATGTAAGTGCAGATGTATTGTAATACTTATAAACAAGTCTCAGTGATTGCAATTAATTATAATTTTTACTGTCCGACTACCACTTTGGACAATGATGTGTTTAGCATTTAAAAGTCATTAATGTCTGGGTGAGCTGGCTCATGCCAGTAATCCTAGTGCTCTGGGAGGCTGAGGTGGGTGGATCGCTTGAACTCAGGAGTTTTGAGACCAGCCTGAACAAGAGTGAGACTCTGTCTCTAAAAATAGCTGGGCATTGTGGTGGGTGCTTGTAGTCCCAGCTACTCAGGAGGCAGAGGCAAGAGGGTCACTTGAGCCCAACCAAGAGTTTGAGGTTGCTGTTAGCTATGATAATCCCCGTACTCTACCCTAGGGTGACAGTGAGACTCTTTCTCCAAAAAAAAAAAAAAAAAAAAAAAAATTGTAATGATGTAATACAACCTGTAGTATTGATTGTATTGATACCAAAGGCTTGATATAAAATGGATTCTCTTCTCCCTACTCTACACATACATATACACACCCCCACCTCAGTAACAAGAATCCCTAGACACAGAAGTAATAATAAAGATTAACTAATATAGTAATAAATTAGAAGCGAAGGAAAATATATTTAGAAATAATAAAATAAAGCCATTATGTATCAGTGCTACTGAACTACTAAAAATAAGTCAATTGTTAATAGAAAACCAAGGAAAGCAATATAAAAAAAATTTAACTGTCAGGCAGCGCCTGTGGCTCAAAGGAGTAGGGCACCAGCCCCATATGCCGGAGGTGGTGGGTTCAAATCCAGCCCTGGCCAAAAACTGCAAAAAAAAAAATTTAACTGTCATTTGAATTTTGTTATAACAGAAATTCAAGTAAAAATGCCAAGGAATCATGCAAAATGTTCAGAAACAGTTTATGTGCAATCTTTAAAAGATGTGACAAGGTGGTGCCTGTGGTTCAAAGGAGTAGGGCACCAGCCCCATATGCCGGAGGTGGCAGATTTAAACCCAGCCCCGGCCAAAAACTGCAAAAAAAAAAAAGATGTTACGAAGCAAATTATCTTCTCTAAAAGCCAAATAAATATATTTAATTAACTGGTTAATGCCTTTGTATATATAGCTATGCAGCTAAGCTAAAAAGTAAAATTCAGTGTGCAAATTTGATTAATATCAAAGTTTTATAACTGTTTCCGATTTCAATGTATGACAGGATTAAGTTTAATTGCAATTCAGAATATAAAGTGTTTAAAAAAGTAAAGGATACCTCAAGGAAAGAGGGACTAAAATTTCAAAAAAAATCCCCTTCAAACAATCCTACAAAAGATTTTTTAGAGGTTTCAGAATCTCCTCTGGAATCACTTGTATGGCTTATCATTCACTATCAGCTTTAAAAAAGGTGCAATTTTCCTCTGTTCTCAATAACTCCCCAAATTTCCTCTGAGATCAGAGAGTAATCTATACATTAAGAATTGCTGCTAATAAGTAATATATCTCTCATCCCCAAGGTCTTTTTGTCTAAAGCATTACAATAACTTTGTAACTGGTTTTTCTGCTTATCTCTTTACCACCAACACACCACACCCTGTAGAATTCATAAAGTGACTGGAGAAATTCTATGTCCAAACCACATCTTCATTCATTCAGCTAGCCATATAGGCCGCCATGCTAACTCTCAAGGCAGAAGCAGGCAGTGCCTATACACTAGCTTTTTTGTCAGTGTTCTAAGGCTTTTCTCCCATATAACTTATCCCTTCACTTTCTTCATGACTTTGCTCGACATTATCTTTTACAGACAATTCTGCCCTGACCTTCCCATATAAAATACTACCAACACTCTCTATTGCTCTTATCCTGTTTTATGTTTTTCATCATTGCACATATCACCAGTTAATCTTAGTCCCTTGATTATTTTTACTTCATACTTAACACAAACATAATAGAACAACATAGATGACACTTTGTTCTTCTGTCCAGGCTCATAATCCTGTCTTCTTAAACATAACTACCATAAATCTGAAGTGTAACTTTTCTGGTGACTACCTCCATACTTGTATAGATACACAAATATCGATAAGGAACATATACTGTTGTTTTGTGAGGAATTCAATTCTTTATATACATGACATTACATTGTACGTATTCTTCACAATTATTTTTTTACTTGATGCTATTTTTGATATCCACGTGAAGTTTGTTCATTTTAATTGTTGAAAAGTATCCCAATGAATAAAATTATCAAATTTATTCATCTATTCTTCTATTAAAATACAAGTATGCAATTTCCAGTTTCTCTAGAAACAATGCTGTAATAAAATCTTTATACATGTAGGAATTTCTCAGAATCCTAGAAATCAATTTTCTGAGGCTTCTGAATGTATCTTTTTAATTTTATTATACACATATATTACCAAATTCATCTTCCAAACACTTGGGAGATGATTTATTATTAAATTATAGTAGTTCTTAATATAGTCTGGATATTAATTCTTTGTTAATGATCCCTTTTGTCTTATTAAAAAATCTTTAGTTAAATTTATTTATTTTGTCCCTTTCAGAGTTTTTTAGCAAGAGGGTCTTATTTAAGAAATCCTAGCTAGCTAAGATTATAAAGGCATTCTATTTTTCTTCTAAAAATTTTAAAGTTAGCTTTTCTTATCTTAACCTATCCTATAATTGAAATTTATTCTTGCATATGGTATTGTGTAATATACCATATACCTTTTTTCTATCTGGGAACTTAATTATTTCCTATTTTATTATGCCAAGCTTCCATATATACTTAAATGTTTCAGACTTTCCCCCGTTTTATTAATTTACCTGTCCATCCCTCAGCCAATGCCACACTTTGAATTTATTACTGCTTTAAAAAATAAGTCTAGTTATTTGACTCCATGATTCTCCTGGTCCATTTCCAAAACAGTCTTGATAGTTCTTGGACCTTTACTTTTCCAGGTAAGTATTTCAATCAGTTTTTTCCATTCCACAAAAGCCCTGTTAAGATTTATATTGGACTATATGGATGTTGTAGATTTAATTTGGGGGAATATGAATAATTTGGATTTACTTTTATGTGTCCCTAAAATATCTTGTAGTTTTTCTGAGTATTTTGTTAGAAAGAGTCCAAGGCAGCTTACGGATGGCATTGTGAATTGTATCTTTTTCTCTATTATATTCTAATTAATTTTTGCTGATGTACTAGCAAACTATTGGTTTTCTATGCTGACCTTATCTCTAACAACCTTCCTGAACTCTTACTAGTTCTAATAGCATACAGATTGTCTTATAGATACTCATTTCATTTTCAATTAATGGTAATATATTTTTTCCTTTCCGATCCTTATGTCCCTTCTCCTCTCCTCTTTCTTATCCAGTTATTTAGCTGAAATCTCCAGTAAAATGATGGACAGAAGTGATAGCAGATATCTTCATTTTGTTTCCAATTTTAATGGTTTACTTCTAATGTTTTTGCCATCAAGAATAATACACATCTCCTTTAGTTCTAGTTGTATGATAGAGCTTTTGCTCTTCTGTTCTGCCTGCCAAGAACACTTAAAAAGTGGTACTTGCCTGGCTTGCTCCCTTTATATGTTCATGGTTCAAATGTGATCTCCTCAGAGAGCTTCCCTGATCACATCATGTCACTCTGTATATCCTTTATGCTGCTTTATTTCTCTTTGTAATTATTACCACTGGTACTTATCTGTCTGGCCACCTCCCCCACTAGAATGTTAAGTGTTACAGAGCAAGATGTTGTAGTATAGTTCGTTTATTGTTATTTTTTAGCACTCAGAACACTACCAGGAAAAGAGATTTGTCTACGTATCTTTAAAAAACTAAACAAAAATTTAAAAAAAACCCCTAGCTTTGAGTTTTCTTGATTCGGCTCCTTTTTTTTTTGGCTTTTCTGGTATCTCATCAATTTTTATTTTTGTTTTTCTTCTATGCTATTTGTATAATATTTATGTCATTGCTTTAAAGTTAAATACTGAACAAAGCACATTCAAGGAGTATTACTTTCTATTTCTACAAAAATTCCATTTGCGGGCTGTGCCTGTGGCTCAGTGAATACGGCACCAACCCCATATACCAAGGATGGTGGGTTCAAACCTGGCCACAGACGAACTGCAAAACATAAAAATAGCTGGGCGTTGTGGCGGGTGCCTGTAGTCCCAGCTACTCGGGAGGCTGAGGCAATAAGAGAATCACTTTAGCTCAAGAGTTGGAGGTTGCTGTGAGCTGTGTGATGCCATGGCACTCTACCAAGGGCGGTAAAGTGAGAATTTGTCTCTACAAAAAAAAAAAAAAAAATTCCATTTGCTTCACCCTGAAAATTTTTGCTATGCAAAATTTTCTGTTATTTAATTCTAAGTATTTTATAGTTTAGTGTTCACTGTGCATATATTATGTATGTACTTTTTATTTTTACACTATCTACTAGTGATCAATTACTTTTTTCATTTCAGCCAGAGTATGCGGTTTTCATGATAAAAAAAATTCCATTGGGACCCAGGTCATAGTCAATTTTTTTTTAAAAAATACATAGATACTTTTTGCTGCCGTGTCTGCTTTAAATAAATCCACATTGTCTATTTGCTAGAGAGCTGTCTATAGATTCCTGTATAAGCAAGTGTATAATTATGCTTTTTAAATCTTTTGTTGCCTACTTTATCTATTACTTTAAATATTCAACTGCAGTGGACATTCTCTTTGTAACTCTGAATTTTTGCTTTCTTAATTTCAAGTCAAAAAAGAGACGAATCAAGAAAACTCAAACTAGGGGGTTTTTTGGGAGACATTTTTTCATTTTTTATTTTTTGGAGACAAGAGTCTTGCTCTGTTGTCCCAGTTAAAATACAGTGGTATCTTCATAGCTCACTGCAACCTCAAAACTCTTGAGCTCACACAATCTTTCTGCTTCAGCCTCTCAAGTAGATGGCAGCTGGTCTACAGTGAGCCCCATCATACCTAGCTATTTTTTGTTTTTAGTAGACACAGGGTTTCACTCTTGCTCAGGCTGGTCTGAACTCACAATCATCCTGCCTAGGCCTCCTCAAGAGCTAGAATTACAGGTATAAGACATTGTACCCAAGCCTATTTTTGTTTTTTTTCTTGAAAGATATATAGACAAACATCTCTGTCTAGTACTATTCTGAATGCTGAGAAAATAGCAGTAAACAAACCATACCAAGTGGTTGGGTTTTATAAGACTATAATTTTTATATTTTCTTGGTCATTGCTATAGTTTGGACATGTCTGTCTGTTTCCCAAATCTCATGCTGAAATTTGATCTCCAATGTTGGATGTGGGGCCTAATGAGAGGTATTTGGGTCATGAGGGTGGATCATTGCATGAATGGCTTAGTACCCTCTGCACGGTAACAGGTTCTTACTATATTAGTTCCTAGGAGAGCTGGGTTTTAAAAAGCCTGGCACAGGGCAGCACCTGTGGCTTAATGGAGTAGGGCGCCAGTCCCATATGCCGGAGGTGGCAGGTTCAAACCCAGCCCCGGCCAAAAACTGCAAAAACAAAAAAAGCCTGGCACCTTCCTCCCTCTCTCTTGCTTCCACTCTCTTGCCATGTGATCTCTAACATGCTGCTTCACTTTTGCCTTCTGCTATGAGCAGCATGAGGTCCTTATCAGATGCAGACTAAAATGCCATGCTTCTTACACAGCCTGCAGATCTACGAGCCAAATAAACCTTTTTTCTTCATGAATTACCTGGCCACAGGTATTCCTTTCTAATAACACAATTGGGACTAGAACAGTAGTGTAATCCTTTTATTACAATCCAGTGTCCTTTACCCTCAATAATGCCTTTTGCCTTAAACTCTATTCTGGTTTCATATTAATTTTGTTAAACTACTTTTTTTGTTATCTTCTTAGTATCTACTGCTGATAAGATAATCCCCTCAAGATAAATCATTCTCTCATGTTACTTATCCTCTTTTATTTAATCATGAATTCATTTTATGTAATGATTGTTCTCCAAGGAAGTCCTATATACCCTAGGTTGACATTGTTTTATCTGGTGATTTCAAATTTTTAAATTATGAACTTGCCTTCATCCAGGACTATTTTTCAGAGTCTTATATCTCCTAGGTTATGGAGGCAGTTTTATATTTGACTCTGCTTACCCCCTAAGGGTTTAATGATTCCTGACAAATTTAAAGTTCTTATACTATAAGGAGAATATCAAATCAAACTCTACCTTCATGTGTAATACAAGCCTACGGCTCCAGATCCCAAAATTTAGGCTTCTCTATCCTCTGAGCAAACAGCAAGCTTACTTGACATTTTCTAGGTCTGTGGGTTCCTTTTTTAGTCCCATTTTATAGGTAAAAATCTCCCTTCAGGCTCCAAGCTTTATACAGTTGATCAGTTCAAACTACCTAGGGGGCATGGAGCATGTAGCCTTGAAGTTCCTAGAACATTAAGACAAAAATCTCCCCTATTTAAGATGTCAAGACATGAACACCATTGTGAGACATTTACGATTTAGTTCCTGTATACCTTTCTTATGTTCCCCCAGCCTTTTGTTACTGGCACCTATAAATTTTCCCCTTCTTGATTTTAAGAGAAAACTTTTTTGTGTATAATGACCTGATTTTCATAGACTGGACATGGACCACATGTACATATCAGTACAGGAGGCCTAGTTCCTTATACTGATCAACACCATATCTTGACCAGTCTGCTACAGTCCCTAGGGTGGTCAACTTATGGAAGTTCTACTCTATGTTTATCAATAGTTTATAACTGGAGAGTGGGGGTAAGAACCTTGCCATAAGAGCTCATTTATATTGTCTTAAAGTCTTTACACACATATGTACATATATATGGACATATAACAAACATATATCAGTGTTAATTTATATCAATGTTAATTAAATATATTTGGAATCCTCCCCCAAATTCTATGAGTCTATCCAATAAACTTTCCTTTATTTCCATATTCTCTCTCATCTATATTCATGAACACATCCAATTTTTTTTTTTTTTGCAATTTTTGGTGGGGGCTGGGTTTGAACATGCCACCTCCAGCCGATGGGGCTGGTGCCCTACTCCATTCTGCCAAGGTGCCGCCCAACAAATCCAATTTTTAACACAGCTATGATCAAAGCAGTATTACCCAAATTTATATCAAAGGCATTTTCCACTGAGTCTTCAAAATTTTAATATATTGTATAATATTCCATTTAGTATTTCATTATTTCCTAAAATATTCCTTGAATACTGAATTGATTCAATTCTTTGATTGTTTCAATTAAAATTAAGTCTTCAGTGTTTTGCTTCAATAATGACAAGGTAACTTACATTAGAATAACCTTGCACACATAAAAATCACATACTCTGGACAAAACACAAAACCAATCATTAAGGCAAAAGAGAGAGATCAAAAGCAGGCAGAAACTGAAGGGAAGTCACCCTTAAATGAAGGGGACTGTACTGGATAGAATTTTTATGAGGCTTTTGCCTGAGGATATTTATCAGCCTATGTTGCAATGATCACTTAGAATTAAACCAGAAATATGTTGTCTTCCCAGCTTAAGGAGCACAAAGTCTGGGATTGCCAGAGGAGATGGAAATTGAAAGATGAAATCCCAGAAAAGAAGGTCCTGCAAAATTTCTGCATAAGCTATGCCCCAATGTTTGGATGATTCCTGTTTGAGGGAGACTCCAAAGTTCCCAAGAGAAAGAAACAGCTGGAAGGCACAAAGATCTGAGATGAAATTTCTGCTGCTGCCAGTCACAGAAGAAACAAAGTTGGAGTTTGAATCTAGCCACATTAAGTGTCTACTAAGACAAAAACTCAACACTTACCAGAGAAAAAGAGCAGAATCCAAAGTCTACAATCTATTGTCCATAATGCCCATTAACTCAAGTAAAATTTACTAGAATAAACAGGAAAATAAAAAGACTTAGAGTCAAGGGAAAATAGCTCACAGCTATTTTCAAAAACCAAATCCTAAATGATCTAAATGTCAGAATTAGCAAAGACTTTGAAGTCAGTATGTTTGAGTATGTAAGGAAAATACAGTCATAAATAATGTACACATAGGACAGTCTCAGTGGAGACATGGAAGCTGTGAAGAAGAAACAAATGGAAATTCTAGAACTCAAAAAAAGTACAGTATCTGAAATGAAAATTTCACTGGATGACCTTAACAGGAGAGTAAATTGCAGAAAAGAGAACACTTAACTAAAAAAAAAAAAAAAAAAAAAAAAATCGATCTTACTGAATCTAAAGAAGAAAACATTTTTAAAAAAATTATAAACAGCTTCAGAAATTTAAAACTATCCCATGGTTTAACTATGTACAACAGAAGATAAAAGATAATAGATGGCCAAAAATTTCCCAAATTTCATGAAAAACACAAACTTTCAGTTCCAAGAAGCAAACTCCATGCAGGTTAACTACAAAGAAAATTATACATATATATGTTATATTCAAAAGTACGAAAACACAGAGATAAAAAGCACATTGTGATAATAGCCAGGAAAAAACAGCAGTGGAAAGTGATACGAATGATACCTTCTGCAAAGCCAACTGATTTGCAATAGAGGAACCAAAGCAATTGAAGGAACCAAAGAAAATCCTTTCAACAAATCCAGATGGACTACCAGGTATATCCAAGCTTTTTTTCTTCTCTGCTGCATGTTGGAAGAAGAGTTTTCTGGGGTCACACATTAAATACACAAACACTAGAAAAAACTCATGAGAAAAGAAAAAAAAGGCCTGTATAATTTTTGTGTTATCTGCCACCACAGATACTCAAAAGTCCTTACATAATCTGAATGGATATCCGAACATACCTAATACTATAAAAAATCTGAACTGAATTTCAAACTGTAAAGTGTCTAGAAGAAACCACTTAAGAGCCAATAATATCGATGTTCAAGAATAAAAATTTTCATTCTTTACAATAGTTATAAATTTTTATAATTTTTTTATTTATAATAGTTCAAAACTGGAAACAACCCAAATAACCTCAATATAAGAATGAATACACACTTTCTGGCATATTCACATGATGGAACACCACTCAGCAATAAAAAGGAACAAACTCTTTATACACAAAGAACATGGAGAATCTAAATGATATTATACTGAGCCAAATAAACCACCCCCAAAAGTTATTTCTGTATGATTTAATTTATACAAAGTTCCAGAATAGGCAAAATTAATCTACAGAAAACAAAAAGTGGAAAAAGTAGCTGCCTTGGGATGGGGCTTCCCAGCTGAATGGTAAAGATCATATACTGATGCTGTAATGCACTGCCTCATTTTCCCTTTTCAGCAAAGAAGAACTTTATCTTCAGCTCCTGGGAGTACTTCCAGCAGAAAGCCAACAGTGTTGTGATTTCCTAAGCTGAGGAAAAATTTCTATTCTTGAAGTCATACCTCTTTCTAGGGATGGCTTATATCTAGACATTGATAACATGGGGATCTAAAGGTGCCCAGCCCTGTATCCCAACTTGAGATAGCTCTGATGGGTTACTGTAGCTTCAGAAATCTCTAGCATTGCAGTTCAACTTTCCACTGTCCCAAACTGTTTCCTTCCCATCCATTTCCATATATGTGACTCTTAAGAGCATTCCCTAATAAAGTGGTTCTTAATTATGATTCCTGGACTAGTAGTATCAGTATACCTGGGAACAAGTTAGAAATGAATATTTTGGGGGTCCCAATTCAGACCTACTGAATCAGAAAGCAGAACTCTTATCTATATATAAAGAGCTTCTTATCAACTTTTTGTCCCTCACTCTTAAATATGAGGGAAGGAAAATGAGGCAGTGCATTACACCATCAGTATATGATCTTTACCATTCAGCTGGGAAGCACCATCAGAGGGGTAAGACAACTGGGATAAATCCTAATATGAAAGATAGAAAACTCCCCTTAAGAAAGGAGGTAAACCCTTGCTTAGAAGAGATAAAACCATGCCCCACCCCCCAAAAAAAATCAGGGAGAAGGGAGTGGAGTAAGATGGCAGAACAGCAACCACCATGATCCTCCCTTTATACCAATTCCAACTTCAACAACTATCCACACAAGTAAGCACGTACAGAACTAGAATTTGAGTGAGTTATCATAGCACCTGGTTTTAACATTATACCAAGGAAAAAAGTACTGAAGAAGGCAGGAGACACGGTCTTGCATTCCGTATGCCACCCTTCCCCAATGCCCCAGCAATACAGTAGGCCAAGAAGATAGAGAAGTGATTGTGGCACTTTGCGTTGGAACTCAGGGACGCCCCTGTCACAAGGGAACACAGCATAGAGCAGAATTCTGCTAGCACCCCTGGAGGAAACAGACATTAGGACCAGTCTGCCCAGAGAGAAATACTGAAAACCAAAACCTAAGTCTGGCTAGCCCCACCCCTCACTTTAAAAAAAAAAAAGCGACCTGGGTCCTTGAATAAATTCTTTAAGGCAGTCAGTCCACAAAGCTTGCAGTCTTCTGGCATCTCCTAGGGCCCTGTTGGCTCAGAGCCAAAGGAGTGAGGTGCACATGACCCAGAGAGACACCACAGCAGCAGACAAGCCAGTGCCTGTGCCACTCCTTCCCCCAACTCCAGGCAGTGCAGCTCAGGGAAAGTATTCTTCCACATGCGGAGAGGAAAAGACTCTGAATTCAGAGGACTTGGTTTTGTAATCTGGGTACCAGCTCAACCACAGTAAAATAAAGTACCAAGCCAACTCCTGAAGCCCCTGATTCCAGGCCTTAGTTTCTGGATGGCATTTCTAGACAGACCAAGGGCCAAAAGGAAACACCCTGCCCAGAAAGGAAATACCTAGTCCAGGTAGGATTCACCGCCTGCTGCCTAAAGAGCCCTGTGGTTTGAATAAATATCAGAGATAGCCAGGCAACAGTCATCATCGACTTTGGGTGAAACTGTTCTGGCTTCAGGTATGACCTGGCAGAGTCAAAGCTGTAGTGGCCTTGAGGGGGTGCCACATCACTCCTCCCCCAACTCCAATAGCCTAGCAAAGAGAGTGAGAGAAGAAGAGTAAGAAACTCTGCCTGATAATCCAGTGAATTCTCCTGTATCTTACCCAAGTCCACCAAGGCAGTATCACTAGGAGCCTGTAAGAGTGACAGCATTACTGGGCTTGGGGCACCCCCAAAACTGATATGGCTGTAGTGACCCAAAGATTTAGATCACAACACTCAGTTTCCTTTGAATACCTGGAAAGCTTTCTCAAAAACAGGTTCAAACAAGTCCCAACTGTGAAGACTGAAATAAATACCTAACTTTTCAATGCCCAGACATTGATGAACATCTATAAGCATCAAGAACATCCAAGAAGACATGACCTCAACAAATGAACAAATAAGACACCAGTGACCAATACTGGAGTGATAGAAATATGTAACCTTTCAGACAAAGAATTTGAATTATTAATAACTGTCGTGAAGAAGCTCAATGGTGGTGCCCATAGCTCACTGGGTAGGGTGATGGACACAAACACCAACGCTGGACAGTTCGAACCCGGCCCAGGCCAGCTAAAACAACAATGACAACTGCAGCAAAAAATTAGCTGGGCGTTGTGGTGGGCACCTATAGTTCCAGCTACTTGGGAGGCTGAGGCAAGAGAATCGTTTAAGCCCAAGGGTTTGAGGTTGCTGTGAGCTGTGATGCCAGGGCAGTCTACCCAGGGTAACAGCTTGAGACTCTGTATCAAAAAAAAGAAAAAGAAGAAGAAGAAGAAGAAGCAGCTCAATGAACTTCAAGACAACACAGAGAAGTAATCAGAAGGCTATAAAAGAAATTTAATGGAGAGCTTGAAATAATTTTAAAGCTTCAAGTAGAAATTATGGAGCTAAAAAAATCATTCAATAAACTGAAACATATATTCAGACTCTATCAACAGCAGAAGAAATAGTGAGCATGAAGACAGGCTGTTTGAAAACACTACAAACAGAAGAGAAAATAAGAATGACATACAGCTATTAAGATCTAGAAAATAGCCTCAAAAAGGCAAATTGAGGAATTACTGACCTTAAAGGGGAGGCCTTAAAGAGAGAGAGAGGGAGAAAATAGAGATAGATAAAGATAGATAAATATTGGGGTAGAAAGATTATTCAAAGAAAAAATAACAGATCTGTTCAAACCTGGAGAGACAGATAACAATATTAAGTATAGGAAGGTTGTAAAACACCAATTAGATATAACCCAAACAAGGCCATCTCAAGGCATTTAATTTAAATTAAGTACTCAAAGATCACAAATTTTAAAAAATGTCCTAAAGGAGGCAAGAAAAGGAGGAAAAAATAACATAAAAGAGCTCTGAATATGGCAGAATTCTCAGTGGATATCTGGGGCATGACATTCAAAATGATGAAAGAAAAAAAAAACCCCACAAAAACTTAACCCTGCATATCCTTCAAAACTTCTTTCATACATGAAGAAGAAATAAATACTTTTCCAGACAAACAAAAGCTGGAGGATTTCATCAACACCACACCAGTCCTACAAGAAATGCTAAAAAGAGTTCTTCATTATGAAAGCAAAGGATGTTAATAAAACTCACTTGTAACAGTAAGTACACAAATATGAAATTCTCTATTGTTGTCAGTATGGTACATAAACCACTTACATCTTGAGTGGGAAAACTAAAAGACTCTCCCATCAAAACACAGAGTGGCTGAATGAGTAAAAAAACAAAACCCAACTGTATGTTGTCTACGATAAATCCATTTCAACTATAAAGACACATATAGACTAGAAATAAAGAAAAGAAAAAAATATTCCACGTAAATATAAAACAAAAATGGTAGGAGGAGCTATACTTTAATCAAATAAAACAGATTTCAAGACAAAAATTATAAAAAGAAACAAAGGACATTACATATTGATAAAGGGGTCAATTCAGCAAAGAGGACCTAAGAATTCAGACTACAGGGTGTCCAGAGAGCCATCCTAAAGTTGTCATACATAGGGAAAATGTGAAATTGTAGCTAATATACCTTTATTTCTAAAATATTCATTACAAAATTTTTTAAGACCTGACAAACATGTAAAGAATATTTTGGAAGTATTTTATCAAATTTTGTAATGAATATTTTGAAAATGAAGGTACATTTAACTATAATTTCACATTTTCCCTATGTATGCTGACTTTGGGGGTGACCTTCAGGAAATGCTGCATATGTGTTCCCAACTCTGGAGTACCCAGATATAAAAAGTAAGTATTATCAGAACCATAAAGAGAGACCCCAATATGATAATTACTAGAGACCACAACACTCACTTTTAATATTAGACAGGTCATCCAAACAGAAAATCAATAAGAACATGTCAGATCTAATCTGCACTATACAGCAAATGGGTTTAATAGCTATTTACAAAATGTTTATCCAATCTCTAGAGAATATATGTTTTTTCCTCAACTCCTGGATCATTCTCAAGGACAGACCATATGTTAGACTGTATGGCCACAAAATGAGTCTTAAAAAAAAAACAAAACTGAAACCATATCAAGTATTTTCTCTGGCTACAATGGAATAAAATTAGAAATCAAAGACAAGAACAACACTGGAAACTATAGAAACACATGGAAATTAAAGAACATGCTGCTGAATGACCAGTGGGTCCATGAGGAGGTTAAGAAAGAAATAAAAAAAATCTCAAAACACATGAAAATTAAAATGTATCAAAACCTATGGAAAATCAGGAAGAGGAGCAATAAAAGCAAAGTTTATAGGAAAGCAGAAAGGCTTAGAAAAAACAACCTAACAATGTACTTTAAAGAACGAGATAAACAGGACCAAAGCAAACTCCAAATTAGTAGAAGACATAAAAGAGATCAAAGAAGAAATAAATAAGTTTGAAACCAAAATATAAAAAGATCAAGGAAATGAAAAGTTGTTTTTTAAAGATAAATAAAACTGACAAACTTTAGCAAGACTGAGAAAAAAAGATAGAAGACCTAAATAAACAAAATGAGAAGATGAAAAAGAAACATTACAACTACTACTGCAGAAATCTAAAAGGTCATTAGAGACTACTATGAACAATTACATGCCAAGATTTGGAAAACTAAAAGAAATAGCTAAGCTCCCACACACATGCAACCTGGGGAATTCTGTATTCAGAGAAGAATTAATAATTAATACCAATCCTACTTACACTACTCCAAAAAATTGAGGAGAAGAGAATATATCCTGTTATCACCGCTAATATCAACACTAAAGACACAACAGAAAAAGAAAACCACAAGCCACTATCTCTGATGAACACAAACACAAAGGTACTCAACAAAGTACTAGCAAAATGAATTCAACACATTAAAAACATTAGTCATTGACCTTACCTAACAAATACAACCTTATCATTTGTACCCTCATATTAATCAGAAATTTAAAAAAAGTATTCATCACCTAGTGGGATTCATCTCAGGATGCAAAGATGGTTCATATATGTTAACCAATCAATGCAATACATCATGTCAACAGACTAGAGGACAAAGACCATATGATCATATGAATGCTGAAAAAGCATTTGATAAAATTTAATACCCCTTCATGATAAAAACGCAAAAACTTATAGACAGTAGGAACATACCTCAATACAATAAGAGCCATATATGACAGACCCATAGCTAGTATCATATTGAATGGGGAAAACCTGAAAGCTTTCCCTCTAAGATGTGGAACAAGACAAAGATGCTCTTGCTCTCACAACTATTGTTCAACATAGTGCTGGAAGTTCTAGCTAGAGCAATCAGACAAGAAAAAAGAAATATAGGGCACACAAATTGGAAAGGAAGACATCAAATACGCCTGTTTGGAAATGATTATGATCATATACCTAGAGAAACCTAAGGCTACACACACAAAAACCTATTAGAATTAATTTTTAACAATTCAGTAAAGCTGCAGTTTACAAAATCAACACGCAAAAATCAGTAGCATTTCTATACGCCAACAGCAAACAATGTGTATAAGAAACCAAGAAAGTAATCCCATTTACAACAGCTACAAATAAAATACCTAGAAATAAATATAAACAAAGAAGTGAAAGATCTCTGTAATGAAAACTATAAAACACTGACAAAAGAAATTGAAGAGGACACAAAGAAATGGAAAGATATTTCATTCTCATGGATTGGAAGAATTAATATTGTCAAAATGCCCACTATTCCAAAGAACTCTATAGATTCAATGTAATCCCTATCAAAATACTAATACCATTGGGGAAATGCTTCAGGGCATTGGTCTGGGCAAGGACTTCATGAGGAATATCCTCAAAGCACAGATAACCAAAATTGGACAAATGGAATCACATCAAACTAAAAGGCTTCTGTATGGTGAAGGAAACATAAGAGAAGACACAACAATGGGAAAACATATAAATGATCAGCAAGCATAATTAAAAAATGCTTAATATCATTAGTCTTCAGAGAAATGTGTGCAAAACCTAGGAGATATTGTCTCAGCCCAGTTAAAATGGCTCTTATTAAAAAGATGAGCAATAATAAATGCTGGCGAGGATGTGGACAAAGGGGCACCCTCACCCACATTCATGGGAATGTAAATTAACACAATCTCTATGAAGAATGGAATGGAAGGTCCTTAGAAACCTAAAACATAGAACTACCATATGATCCAGCAATATCACTACTAGGTAAATATCTAAAAGGAGGGAATTTAGTATATCAAGAAGATATCTGTACTCATACATTTATTGCAGCACTAGTCTCAATAGCCAAGATTTGAGATTTGAAATCAAATTAAGTGCCCATCAACAGATAAACAGATAAGAAAATTATGGTACATATTCACAATGAAATATTATGTAGCCATAAAAAGAAAGAGATCCTGCTACCTGAAACAAAATGGATGGAAATGGAACTGAAGAACATTATACTAAGTGAAATAAGCCAGGCACAGAAAGACAAATCTCACATGTTCTCGCTCACATTAAAAACAATTGATCTCATAGACATGGAAAAACTGAGAAATGTAGTGGGAGGTAGGATAAGTGGGGATGGTTAATGGGTACAAAATTATAGTTAGATAATTAGAGGGAACAATATTTGATAGAATAGCAAAGTAACTATGATCAATAATAAGTTAAGGTGTTGGTATAAATACTTGAAGTGATGAATACTGCAATTACCCTGATTTATTTAGTCACATTGTATGCCTGTGTCAAAACATCAACATGGACCTTACAAATATATACAACTATTATGTACCCATAGCAATTACAAATTAAAAATTAAAAATAATTCTAATAGCTAGGAGGGTGGATAGGAAGGTGGTCTGAGTGTAATGTGATGTTTTTTTGTTATTTTGGGTTTTTTTCAAATAAACAACCAGAAGTCCCAGCAGTCCATTCTTTCCCTTTTAGGCAAGGCCTATGTCTTGGTAACCTGTTTCTTAAGTCTAGAACTTTGAGCTGTTACATATTAGGCAATTATAAATGTGTGGTCAACATAAGGAGGGATAGAAGAAAGTAAAAGGAGAGAGAAGGAAGCATGGTCTTTGGTGCAAACTAGATCTCAGACCCATACAAGTCAAAGGGTATTAAAACAAGTTCAGGGGTATATTGGAGAAAGATGGGGTTTCCAGAATTCTGGAATGCTGGAGGCAAAGATGATGGTCATGTGCAACTGGGCATAGACTCTGCTTTCTCCTTCCCAGGATAAGAATATGGCACTGCTGGTGATGAATTAGTTCACAGTCGAGAAAATTGTGACATGTTATGTACCATTTACTATTTTAAGTTTTTGTAGAATGTTCATTAAAGCCTAACTGACAACTTCATACAGCAACTTAGATGAATCTTTCCTATAGAGAAAGTGGCTAAATGCATCAGAGGAAAGATAGAACGACGGCAAAGGTGTTTAATTATATACCAGATTTGTTACCATTCAGAATACAGGTAGTCTCTGGGTTATGAACCAGACAGGTTCTATAGGTTTGTTATTAAGTTGAAATTTGTATGTAATTTGGAAAAGATGCATATACCTATTACCTGTAATAGTCTCCATTTGTTAGATTTGTTCTTAAATTGGTAAGTCAGATGTTTGTAACTTGGGAAATTACTCTAATAGCATCCAATTCTAAGTGCAAGTTGACATAGTCGGGTGTTTGTAAGTTAAGGACTCCCTATAGTTATGTGGGGTCTATATTTGTAATTAAGTTCAAATGGGGGAGGGCAGAGACAATGAAAAACAAAGAAAATGAATGAGACCTAGGAAGACTTCTGCCTAAGTGGCCCTTAAAATAAAAAATAGCTCTCTACAGCAACATTATGATGTCTAGTTCAGTACAAAGAAGTATGTTTCATTAAAATGAAAGGGCTTAGCCTCCCAATGGAAGGATTAACACCACCTATAAAGCACTCTTGCCGAAACATTGAACCGTGTCCTTAATTACCTACCGATTATAGGACAGAGAAGGAAAGAAAATATGCTAAACAGCACCATAAGGATGAAATCAGTAAAATCCTGACTGGGAGACTCAATAGGACAAATAATCTAGTTTCTTCAATAAATAAAAAACAGCAAGAAAAAATTTAAAGGAGTCCTATAGATTAAGAGCTATCAGCAAACATCAGTGTAAGGATACAATTCAAACAAACTGTAAAATGGCAAGCCTGGCGTTTCCTTCAAAATTACCAATGAAGAATTATAGCTGGGGTTTTATGTAAATGAGATTAGCTATAAAACTAAATGTTAAGTTGAATAATAAAGATATGAAGGTTCACTGTATTTTCTCCCTTATTGTATACAACTGAAATTTTTCACAGTAACATTTTTAAAGGGGGAATTGCTTAATGGAAACTTTCAAAAAAAAAAAAGCACATCAACCATGTGGTCCTAGAACTAAGAGACTAGTTTGAGACCTTCTGATGTTGATTTAAACGATGAAACAGTTAAGCTTTACAAGAGAAGACTATTTAGAAAACTTAGAATCACAGATTCAGTCATCATAATCAATGTCTGCTGAGGAATTGTCAATGTTTACGCAAATACTGAGAGATACTGAAAGAGTATGCCAGTAATATTTGAAAGTGTAAAAACTATACTGAATCATTTTTACATTTTAATGAGTTATTTTCCCTTTTTGCTATCATTTCATATATAGGCATCTTTTATTATATGATTGTTGGTTGCTCCAAATGCTGAATTTTACCATTATAACATTTACCAATTTGCTCTACCGGTATTTGGAGGAGGCAGGGTACTGAACAGATTTTGCTCTTTCTTTAGTCCCAATCTAAAGAGAAGATTGGAACTATATTTCCCCAGGTTTTTTTTTTTCCCCAAAGATAGATAGGTAGATAATGAAAGTTTAAAGAATCAAAAAGATTCAAATGTGTGGCAAAATAATAGGTTTTTGCTTATATAATATACTTCTTAAAGTTAAAAAGAAATCTTCAAGTAAACTTATCTATTAAGAAACATCATGGTTTATACAGCAGGAAAAAAAGGAAGAATTCCAATTTGGGAATGAGTAGCTATATGCCCTTAATTTAGGTGAACCGCTTTTTCCCTGAGGCATACTACACTTCCTCCAGAGTTGTTTTCGAAGATTAAACAAGATAAATTATACAAAAGCCATATTGTAATAGCAAGTATGTAATAGATTCTTAATTATTTACTACATGAAACTACATCTAGTCTAACCTTTCATTTACAGATAAGAAAACTAATGATCAACAAAATTAAATGATATCTGTACAGTTACACTTTTTTTTTTTTTTCTGTTTCCCAGGCTAGGGTCCTGTGCTTCCTCGAACTAAAGAGATCCTCCCACTTCAGCCTCCTGAGTAGCTGAGATTACAGGTACATGCTATCATACCTAGGTAATTTTTTAATTTTTTGTAGAGACAAACTCTGACTATGTTACCTAGGCTGGTCTCAACTTCTGGCCTCTAGTGATCCTCCCACTTATTCCTCCCAAAGTGCTGGGATTATATAGGCATGAGCCACTATGCCCAACTCACAAAAGGATTTTGATTTGGCCTCACTACCCAGTAAAAATGCTGCTATGGACATACTATATTTGATAATCATGCCCTTTTTTTACACTGGGATTATAGACAAAAAGAATATTTTGTGTAGTAGTCTCACCACGTTGGAACTTCTTCACAAAAACATTATATATTGTCAGACAGTGAGCTGGAAGTTTCTGGCTAGCCCCAACTCATATACTCTTTACTAAACTTCAGTGCCCTCTAGTGCTGATACTGTAGAGGTAGCCACAGGTTCCAAATACAGGCATGACAGGCCTATACAAGTAACAGTCACCATAAAAATAATGAAATGAAATATGAGGTATGTGCATGCAAACAGAACCCCATTTGTAATGATGACTGTTTTCTCTGGGAGGTGAGATTCTGAGGCTTTACTATTTTGGAAAACTTTAAAAAGGTTTTTAAAATTTTCAAATTGTTCAAACTTTTATAAACATATCAAATTTTTAAAAATAAGCTAAAACACAGGGCCAAATAACATCATTGGATACTTTAGTGAGGAAAATAACTCTTCTTCCCCTACTTCATAGTTTCAGAAGAATAGTCATACAAGCCATGCAGGTTATCTTCTGATGTTACATTATGAAAAAGCAAGGTGAGAGGTAGAGCAAATCTTTAAATTGAAAAAAAAAAAGAGAGTAAGATAAGTGATCTCATTTTCTTTGTGCCTAGGCATCACCAATAGGTGATCTGCTATGTATGGTCAGGTTGTTTTTATATTGAAGAGCATTAAAATAATACACAGAATTAATTATAGAGATTACAAAAGAAGCAAAGAAGGAAACCACGATGACAATGGCTATACAGGACTGACTTTAAAATGAGATTTCTGCTAAGAAGGCAACTTCAGGCAATGATGCTTGATGTGCAGATAGAGGCAATGCTAATGTCTCATCTAAATTAATATAAGAATATTTCGTAAAATTGTAGTTGACGTGGCGCATAGGTACACTTATGAGATGGTACGTACATTCTTTTCTAGAGTTTGTTAGGGCAGTAAAGGGTACGTATCCCAAATCTGATCCAAAAAATGAAGTCACCAAGTTCAATGTCCTATTGTCTTCCACTTAAACCTAAGAATCACAGAACTTGTCTCATAAAGGCAAAAAATATGATAATCAATTTAATAGCTAATACTACAACTCTCTCCCACAAAGCACTAAGAAAATCAAAGATAGAAAACCTAACCTAAACTGTTTCAAAGTAGAAGGCTGTCTATCTTTAGCAGATCAAAGAATTATAAATTAATCTCCTCAATGTTCAAATGATGCTTCACAGAGGAAAAGATATTTTTAAGGGTAGAATAGTTACCAATGGAAATAGTTAGAAAGATCTAGTTTTCATCTTTCTCCCTGTGCCTAAAGCATGATTCCACATACGAATGTCTGCTAATAATCTCTCCTTGGGATGCTTCAAAGAGATTTACGAAATTAAAAATCATTTGTTCTTAGGCCAAAGAAGAAAATTATTTGTTCTTAGGCCACCCCACCGCCACACACATGCCCTTCAAAACAGAATTTTTCCCTGGGCCAAACATTTTATAAAAACCAGAATAATGAGGCTTGGTCTCAGACCTATCAGTTCATGGGAAATGTGCCTATGATCTCACTGTCCAAAAGAAATTTAATAGAAGCCACATAAGAACTTTAATTACAGAGTAATGATGTTAAGAAGTAAAAATAAAACTACATTAAATAAAATATTTTTGGATATCAGAATATTACCATTTTATATGAAGTCAATATAAAAACTGAGATATTGGGCAGCGCCTATGGCTCAAAGAGTAGGGCGCCAGCCCCATATGCCGGAGGTGGTGGGTTCAAACCCAGCCCTGGCCAAAAACTGCAAAAAAACCAAAACCCCTGAGATATTTTAGATTCTTTCAACACAACTTACTCTGATTTAGCCCCACACGTTAACTAGTGGCTCTTGCACTAGATATTTTATGTGTGTGGCACCACATATCAGAAAGTTTGATGACTACTTCAGAAGTAAGCAGGCAAAGACAAAAGAGGTCATCTGTTATTCTTTAATTAGAAGGTTTATCCTTTAAAAAGTATATAAACTTATTCTTCTCTTGGGTAGAATGCCATCAATCATGACACATGCAGGACAATTCCTTTCTAAGTTTTTCTAGGACAGTAAAGTGATCAGTATCTCATCATCTACCTCCTCCCACAAGTGACTTAAGTTAATATTCTATTGTCCTTCACATAAAAGCAAGAATCACAGGCATAGATGACAAAGCATTTGTATTGTAGTCAGTAAGGGATCATAACCTAACATAGGCAGGAGACAGTTTTCAAGTACAAGTGTGTATGAAAATGTTAGAAGCCAGCCATATGACAACCTGGAACAGATTAAGAACTGCAAAGTTAGTAAAGATTAGTGACATATTGCCACTGTTCTAAAAGTGCATTTTATAGGGGTTATTTCTAATATACATAGGTAACCCATGGAAAAAGTGGCAATTGTTCAAGTAAATTTAGGAATTTCTGAGTCAAACAAAATTAGGACTTTTGTTTAAAACAGGATTTTAATTTCACTTAAGAATTAAATTCCCCCCACTATAATGTGCACTGTGTATATCTCAGAGTTAACAGTATAGTGTCCATCTAATAGTGTATAGGTTAGAGAGCTATCCTATACACTATTTCCCAAACTAATGCATTGCAAAAACTTGGTTTTCATGGATCATTTTGAGAAACTATCATTCTATATTGGGAAATGCTGATCTAAAAGCACAGGTAAGGAAGGCTACTCCCATAACCCTAAGGGGAATCAATGCTAAGTACTGGTGAGGAATATAAGAAAAAGGATAATTCCCAACAAAATTCTGATATAAACTTTAAGAACGAAATTATCAGCAACATCTTTTTGAATTAATCAAGAACAAAAGGCAATGTCTGTCTATAGAGCACACATTCATGGCTATGGAATATAGTATGAATTTAATTAAAATCTGAGCCTGTGGCTCAGTGGGTAAGGCGCCAGCCTCATAAACCAAGGTTGGCGGTTTGAACCTGGCCCCAGCCAAACTGCAGCAAAAGATGGCGGGCGTCTGTGGTCCCAGCAGCTTGAGAGGCTCAGGCAGGAGAGTTGCCTAGGCCCAGGAGTTAGAGGTTGCTGTGAGCTGTAACGCCACGGCACTATGCTGAGGGCGATGAAGGCAATTAAAAAAAAAAATCTGACCCAAAATAATCTTATTTTAGTCATATATCCTTGCAGACCAAAAAGGAAATCTATGAAATAAAATAAGAGTGAGAGTTAAAAACTCACCTTACTCTAAAGCTGCTACAGTAGAAACCAGGCATGCTTAAGAATCTTGTGAAACTAGGCCAGGCTTGGTGGCTCACAACCTAGCACTATGAAAGGCTAAAGTGGCAGGAATGCTTAAGGTCAGGAATTTAAAAACAGCCTGGGCAATAGAAAGACCATGCATGTGTCTACAAAAAATTTAAAAAAAAAATGGTGTTGTGGTGCATGCTTATAGTCCCAGCTACTCCTAGCTAATAAGGCAGAAGGATTGCTTGAGCTTAGGAGCTGGAGGATGCAGTGAGCTATGATGATATAAATGCCAGGCAACAGAGTGAGACCCTGTCTCAAAAACAATCATGGCCAGGTATGGTGGCTCATGCCTATAATCCTAGCACTTTGGGAGGCTGAGGCCAGTGACCAACCTGAGTAAGAGTAAGACTCCATCTCTACTAAAAATACAAAAACTAGTTGATTTTTTTTTTTTTTATTAAATCATAGCTGTGTACATCAATGCAATCATGAGATACAATGTGCTGGCTTTATATACCATTTGAAATATTTTCATCAAACTGGTTAACATAGCCTTCACCACATTTTCTTAGTTAATGTGGTAAGCCATTTATATTCTACACTTAGTAAATATAACATGTACCCTTGTACATTGCACAGTAGGTGTGGTCACACCAATTACCGTCCCTCTCCGCCGGCCTCTCCCCACCCTTGCCCTCCCTATCTCCTTTCCCTTTCCTCTTGGGCTATAATTGGGTTATAGCTTTCTTAAGAAAGCTATAAATTGGTTTCATAGTAGGGCTGAGTACATTGGATACTTTTTCTTCCATTCTTGAGATACTTTGCTAAGAAGAGTATGTTCCAGCTCCATCCATGTAAACATGAAAGAGGTAAAGTCTCCATCTTTCTTTAA
>CAUYON010017169.1:0-19175 GCA_963573935.1 Arctocebus calabarensis
AGTCCCAGCTACTTGGGAGGCGGAGGCAGGAGACTCGCTTGAGCCCAGGAATTGGAGGTTGCTATGAGCTGTGATGCCATGGCACTCTATCCAGGGTGGTAGCTTGAGGCTCTGTCTCAAAAAAAAAAAAAAAAAAAAAAAAGATGCAGACTTTACATCTTTTACGTGTACCTGGATGGAGTTGAAATACATTCTTCTTAGTAAAGTATCACAAGAATGAAAAAAGAAATATCCAGTGTACTCCATACTAATATGAAATCAATATATAAATAATTATATGCCCATAAGAACAATAAAACACAAATATAGTCTAGTATGGGAGTAGAGGGGGGAGGGGGAGGTGGAGAATGATTGGCAGGAGGGAGGGCATGAGGTGGGATCTCGCCTAGTGTGCACATCATGAGGTATATGACACGCCCCTTGGGTGAGGGGCTCTCTTAATACTGAAACTTTACCCTGGCAATGAGAACAAAGTAACCTAAAAATTTGTACCTTCATATTAATTTGAAAAAAATATTGTAAACCTTTAAATTTCCTTAGTAAAGTCTTCTAATCACAAAGATTGCTTTTACAAGTAGGGATTGTGGAAATTAAGAGGAGGTTTAAATTTTATGTTCAAGTTCAAATTACATAAAACAGAAAACGCATAAAAGGGACAGAGAGACTTTCCCTAAATGGGGGAAGCAAGAGTTTGGATCTAGGGTAAGTGAGGAGAAAATAATTCCTTTCAAAATTCAGTCATCCTGGGAAATCTTTCACAGGGTATAGAATTAGAGGTTCTCAAAGAGAAGAGAGCGCCCAGCTAGTACCAGCATTGTAATCATAGCAGCAATACCTGCATAGGCTGGGATTCTCTAGTTCACCCCGTCTCATTATTGTGGAATCTCTAGATCTCATGTTGACACACATCGAATACTCCCCAAATCTTTCCAGAAGTTCCTCAGAGCAGAATAAGGCCTATCCCCCTTGGCTTGGTGGCCATGACTTTCCTCCTCCCCTGCTTCCCTACAAGAGTGCCTTCCCTCGGCACACCAGTCCACCTCACACCACAGGTGTAGTTCCATGTCTGTCCTCTCCTCCCCTGACAAAAGTCGCACTCCGGGTAAATTATTCCTTCTGAAGTGTGGACACTCCAGATGTTTTGGTTATCTATTATCGTGTTACACAGCACCTCAACACATAGTGATTTAAAGCAATGTATTATGTATCAAGGTCCTGTGGACTGAGCCTTTCTCCTGCCTCAGGTGGGAAGGGCCTTGTTCACAGCAGCTGGCAGCTGATGCTGGCTGCCCTGGAGCTCAGGCAGCTGGCAGAAGGCTTCAGTTTCCCTCTAGCAGGTCGCGCCATGTGGGTTCTTGGGCTTCCTCACAGCATGGGAGCTGCATTCCAAGAAGGAGCCTTCCAAGAAAGGTAAAGGAGAAGCTGTAGATCTCTTAAGACCTGACCTCAAAGTTACACAGCACTACCTCTGCCACATTATGTTGGGGAAATTCAGGGGGATGGGAAAGGTATTCCCTTTGTTCATGGTAAGAATGGCAAAATAAGAAAAGGAAAAGTTGTAGTCATCTTTAATACAACATACCACCACACTACCTAATCCCTCTCTTCTCCTCTCCTCTCCTCCCCTCTCCTCCCCTACACTCCTCTCCCCTCCCTTTTTCTCTCCTCTTCTCCCCTCTCCTCCCCTCCACTCCCCTCCCCTCCCTTTTTCTCTCCTCTCCTCTTCTCTTCTCTCTGTCCCACCCCACAATGTTGTGCTTTCTTACACTGAACTCCAAAAAATCACTGTACTTTCAAGTTCTTGCAGAGAGAGTCTTATGAGAACCACTTGGGCTATTTTTTTTTCAGACAGAGTCTCACTATGTCACCTTGGGTAGAGTACCATGGCATCACAGCTTACAGCAACCTCTAACTCTTGGGCTTAAGCAATTCTCTTGCCTCAGCTTCCCAAGTAGGTGGGACTACAGGCAACTGCCACAATGCCCGCCTACTTTTTGTTGCAGTTATCATTGTTGTTTACTTGGCTCAGACCAGGTTTGAACCTTCAAGCCTTGTGTATGTGGCTGGCATTGTAATCCTGTGCTACAGGTGCTGAGCCAGGGGCCATTTTTTTTTTTTTAAGATATAGGGTCTCATTATATTGCCCAGGCTGGCCTTGAACTCCTGTACTCAAATGATTCTCCTACCTCAGCCACCCAAGTAGCTGGGACTACAGGCACACACACACCACCCTGCCTGGCTCATTTATTCTTATTCCTATTTGGTCTATTTGTATTGGCAGCTCCCTAAGCTTTAGGAAAAAAGTCCAGGAGAGTCTGGTTGCAGGACCAGTCCACTGAATCAATCTTCCTCCACAAGCACTCTCCGCCTCCCCAAACTTCATTGCTTCCCAGTTACCCACACGTTCTCTGCAACCAGCCCATTTATCACAAGGTTTATGTGCCTTTTGAAGCTTTTATTTTGTTGGCTTATACAAAAAAGCATGAGTGCATCTTAATCAGAAAGATGTGCATGTGACACCTTTGATAAATAACTAAATGTGAAATATTTCTGCAATTATTTATCCAGCACTGGCACAGAGACATCAAGGTTGTCCAAGTGTCCATGATAGCCATAGATCATTGACAGTTCTGCAAATCTAACTTCTAGCTCAATAATCCTGCTCTCTGAAAGTGCGTCTTCATTGTCTGAACCTGGACTGCTTTAGAAAGACTTTCAGTGAGTCAAGCTTCTAAACTCAATTTGAATTCTGAGGTAGTTCCAGAATTTTCTGGTAGTTGTAAGTTAAGAGGGTGAAAATCCATCCCTCCCCTCCCCGACAAGAACAAATCTCCAGCAAGTGCAATTCCTGTCCAGCCCTGTGTGTAGACTGAAGACTAGCTGGGGGCAAAAAAAATAAAGAGAGAGAGAGGAGAGGAGTTAGATGAGGAGAAAGAGGAATGTGACATTTCTGGCATCCACCTTATTCCTGGTCTAGAGTAAGCCAAAACTGTTAATGCTGCAATTGCTTCCTGTCCCCTCTCCAGGCAACCAAGATCCTCAGCTGGCCAATTGCGAAGACCTTGCCCCAAGGATAGTCACTGATTAAACAAATTTATCCAGAAATAAGGTACAGCCGTCCCCAGTCCAAGCTTCCCAATGCAAACTGCTCTGCTCCTCCCTCACCTGACAGAAGAAATGCAGTCAAGGAGAAAAGCCCTTGGTAATAACCAAAAGGAGAGTGATAGTTTCTTCCTATCATAGCTCCCAGCCAACTACTGACTTTCAGCTTCACTGTCTGAAAGATGGATTATTAAAAACGGAAACGATGCTATCAGCAAGTGTGGGGAGTCCATGAAAAATCGCCATATGTTGGTTTATGCTGATTAATTGCAATTAATTATCCAGACAGGTGATGGGCATTCATGTTGTTATCACTTTCTAGGGATTACTGGCAGCCAAATACCCCAGATATGAGCAACTCAGAACAATGAACAGGTAGCGTTCTGTTTTATGAATTTTCCCCCTCTTCATTTCATAGAGAGGCAATTTCTAATTTAGATGATCCTGAGCCTTCATCTGGATATAGGAAAGGAAAAGTAGACCTTCCTCTAATGAGAACATGGTAGAGATATATTCTCTCAGAGCAGGAAAAGCACACAGTATTTGGTACTATGCTCCTCTGCTGCTGCTCTTAGGCCTGAAGGTCGTGCCCTCTCCCCTCCCTAACCCCTCCTTCCCTCCAACCCTACCTCTTCACCTGTCCACCTTGTTCTCAGACTCCATCTTCTCCAGGAGGCTCTCCTGACCCCACAGGGAAGGCCAAGGGCAGCAATTCTGGACTCATTTGTTCCCTGTGCACCTCCCCACTACTGTTCTTGCCTCTTGGTGTTGAAGTTACCTGTTCACGTGATTCATGACAAGAGTCAGCTGATACAGAACAGGACTGTATCTTGGATGCTATTGCATCCACATTAAGTTGAACTAAATGGATATTTAACATACTGCTGTGAGACTTTTACCATCTTCTTTCTTCATTCTCAAGGTTACCAACTTAAGTTATGCCAGTATGTCTCATAGTCCTGATACTAAGCTAAGTGCATCTCAAAGATATTTTACACCTGCCTGGTCTCTGGTTTCTCGAACAATGTGCATGGACACGTGCATCAGTGTGATATGTAGTATGGCAGCAGTACTTTCCTGCTGACTTTCAGGTACCCTTTGGGTTGTTTGTCCAGCTTATCCTTTGCTAAGTCATCCACATTCTCTCCTGAATTCCTGTTGAGCCAAAGGCAGATATTTGTAAGCTGTATGTCTATTCTGGGGATGTAGCATCACAGGCTGGTGGGGCCAACTAGGAGTAGTTTCCACCAGCTCCATATCACACTCCATGAACATGTAGGCTTGTGCATAGGAATACGCCAAACGCAGGTGGTTTCTGAGGTCATCCTTGAAAAACCCACATAAAGCTTTCCAAAAATAAGGACCCTTGATTTGATTTCAAATGCATAGAATCATTTTTTAATTGCATGTAAAAGGATTATTTTCTGTGTATCTTCCTTTCAGAATCCAACTTCAAGGTCTGAGTGTTTTCAGGTGTCTTCTGTGAGTTTCTTTATTTATTTTCCAAGCTTTCCACTACCAGGCAACTCCACAAAGGCACTTTCCAGTTGATGGTGATAGACCTTATCAATGCTTCACATTGGGTTGGATTATTTTGGGCCAGTACATGGATATTCTCATGATTGTTTACAGTGTGCGTAGCATGTGGTTACTTCCAATTCCCTTGAATACACTCTGATTTAAAGTGAAGAAAGTAGCAGAAGTCTTAGAAAATCCTCCAGATTGGGAGTTCAGAGACTTGTGGGAGGCCTCAAATATAATAAGTATGTAGGAAGGTAGATAGGTAAGTAGATAAACATGATTTGCCCACTAGTCCTCCCTCTGGGCCTCAGTTTATAGTTCTCTAAAATGAGTTCTCCTATATAGGAGCCCACATGTTCCTGGGAGTGTGATATGGAACTAGTGGGAACTAGTCCTGAGTTGGTCCCACCAGCCTGTAGGACTACATCCCCAGAATGGACATACAGCTTACATAGTATTAGTTGGTTGCTAATTTCTATTTAAGCCCTTTGAGTCTAGTAACCCACAACTGGCTCTTCTCACTCCCTTTCCTGTTCTCCCTAAAAATTTCTTCCATGGATCTTCTCAAGGTGACTCTAGGTCTATTGAAATCTGTTTTCTTCCATGTCATTTCTTTATTGCCCTGGAATTCTGAACTCTTCTGCATTTATGTCTCATTCTGCCATGGTGGTTGTTCACCCTTCAACCTTTAAATGTTTATTTCATGTTAACAACTACCAAAGAAAGGCACCTGACTTCCTTGTTTCCTGTGGTGAATGACTCTGCAATGACCTGAAAAGTCAATGTAACTTCCTTAAATGCTTCACTCACTGACCTCCAGAGCTGCTGAGCCTCTGACTCACCCTGGCCCCCAGTCATCTGTTTTTAATTGCATTAGTCCCCATATTAGCCACAGGCTTTAGTTTCACAGCCTGGGATGTGATGAGTCCCCGTTGCCTTCCCTAAACATCTCCAGCCTTAGAGGAGCTGTCACTCCTCACATTAAGAGTGTTCTTTTTAATATTTATAAACATGAAAGTATTTTTCTCTCCTTCACTTGAAATGTATATATTCATGCATTAAAGCTCATTGACGTTGCTGGGGTAATGGGCTGTGGACAGATTTACAGCGAGAACTATCTCACTGCCTGCAGGCCTGTGCATTTTAATATAATTAAAAGGCTTCTGTTTGGGATCTTAGCTAATTAATATTCATGCTTTCCTCCTTCCACCTGCCATTTCTGATTTGCTGTCTTTTAGCAGATTGATCACGGCCCAATTAATCCTACCACCAGTCAAAGCAAGGTAGTATGAGGAAGAAAGGAGGAAATTCCATCACAGTGTTGGGTTGTAAATGAGGAAAGAGCATTTTGACTAATGGTAGCCTTTTCCTAGTTTATGAAGAAGGCTGAGGAAGCGTCTGTAATATGGGATTTATAATAGAACATTTGGTCAGAGATTGTAGGTTAAATTGCTCACACTGAATATTTACTAATCATGAAGAGCTTTTGGATGTTTCCTACATGCCAGAAATCACAGAACAGGAACTTAGAGAAGCAGGTAATAGATGATTTTTTTAAGTGAAACAAAGGTGAAGTTATCAGTGATGGTATCACTATTCAGCAGCTGGGAAAAACTACCCACACAAATGACTGTGATTCTCCTACATGAGACCTCTGAGAGGCAATCAGATTCCCAGGGATAGTTACATGGTCATTGTTGTAATCTGTTCTGACTGCTATAAGAAAATATCACAAATTGGGTAGTTTATAATCAACACATATTTATTTCTCACAGTTCTGGAGGCTGGGAAGTTCAAGATCAAGCCACCAGCAAATTCAGTGTCTGCTAAGGGATTCCTCTCTACTTCTAAGATGGCACGTTGTGCTGCATCCTCCAGAGGGAACAGGCACCAACATATTTTCACATAGCAGCAGGGGAAGAGCATAATTCCCTCTCTCTATCCCTTGTAGGAGGATACTAATTCCATTCTTAAGTGCAGAGTCCTCATGACCTAATCACCTACTAATGTCTCCATTCTTAATACTATTTTGTTGGGGGTTAGGTTTCAACATGAATTTTGTTTTTGTTGTGGGGGGGAGGGTTGTTTGTTTGTTTTTTGTTTGGTTTAGCAGGCCCAAGCCAGGTTTGGACCCACCAGCTCCAGGGCATAGGCCAACACTCTAGCCATTGAGCCACGGGCGCCCAGCCTCAACATGAATTTTGGAAGGATACAAACGTTCAAAGAATAGCAGTCACTTACTTTTCTCTGCATCTAAATGGAAAGTGTTCTGCCTTAAAAGGAAAATCCTAAAAGACTGGGAGAAGAGTGCTAAGTGATGAGAATAAGGATGTCTACAATTAAGCTTTCCCAGATATGTGCAAGCCTGTCACAAAGGATAGAATTAAACTCTAGTTTACATCAAGGCCACAAATGAGAATCATGGCAATATTTACAACAAGACACTCAATAGCTATAGCCCTGAGGTTGAGGAGATCTAATTAAGAGAAGAGAGAAAGAGCTTGGGGCTCTGTCTTCTACCCTGATCATGAGTTTGCTCTCCCCTGATCATGAGTATCTTTAGAACATGTTGTTCCAAGGTGAAAGCAAAAACCATTAGAGAAAGTCACCAAGCACAATAGCTCACCTTTAAGATACTTGACTTTGGCCAGATTACCTCACTACGGTTAGTGTCATCCATGAAATGAGATAATAATGCCTTTTTCTGAGGATTATTGCAAGAACCAAATGAGAAAACATCTTTAAGTGCCTAGTACAAAGTTCAGTAAATAGAACATAATATCTTCCACACTATGGAATCAAGTGCCGAAGTGACAGTTACTCCCTGTCACATTGAGGAACATTTTTTCCAGAAAGAAAAAAGAAGATGGGGTGGTGAAGAACTCACCCTTTTGAGCAAAAATGCATAACAAGTAAAAATAGCCAAAATAGAATTTAAGTCTATCTCACTCAGTGCTCTGGTTATTAATAATGGAACAAAAAGAGGTTACAGAAGCAAGATAAAAATAAAAAGCCCTAGATTTATGCAACAGGTACATGTAGTCTGTTCTCTTGATGAGTCACCGGCCTGAGAAATGTGTTTCTGTTAAGCAGGAGGTCCACCAACAGGCTGCAGCTTAATTGTCCTTCCATTGTGACTGCTCCCATTGTCCCTTTTTATTTTTAAAAAGTCTGGGTGATCACAGTCCTCCTAGATGAGATCATGTAGGGACTGTATTGCTAACCCATCCTACCAGAAAACCATCTTTTAGTCACAGGCTATCAAACTCCCACTTGTCCTTCAGGGCAGCTCAAGGATCTCTTCTTCTGAGAAGCCATTCTCATTACCCGCCCCAGAAATGATGACTCCTTACTCTGAATCCTGTTCTGTTAATGTTGGCAAGTCTACCTTTACCAGTGATGACAATGACAATATTTGCTAATAGCTATTGAAGACTTGCCAAGTACTACAAATTGCACCCAGCCCTATCTCAGCTAATTCTAGGAAGTAGATATTTTAATCTACAATTTTAATCAGACAATAGTAGATATTTTAATCTGACAATTTTACTGATAATAAAACTAAAGGTGAGTCGGGCAACGGCTCATGCCTGTAATCCTTGCACTTTGGGAGGCTGAGGCAGTGGATTGCTTGAGTTCAGGAGTTCAAAACCAGCCTTAGAGTGAGACCCCATCTCTACTTAAAATAGAAAAATTAACTGGGTCTAATGGTAAGAACCTATAGTCCCATCTGCTCAGGAGGCTGAAGCAAGAGGATCGCTTGAGCCCAGGAGTTTGAGGTTCCTGTGAACTAGGCTGATGCCATGGCACTCTAGCCTGGACAACAAAGTGAGACTCCATCTTCCCCCCAAGAAGCACAGGGGAGTTATGGTAATATCTTCCCTCTGAATCCTCCTCAATCTGGTGGGGATTACCTGGAGTGTGATAGGCGTGCAGTAGGAGAGAAAGTTAATCTATCAGTTAATACCATAACCAATTATTCTAAGTACACAAGACACTCTCATTTACAATGGCTCGACTTAAAATTCTTCAACTTTATGATGGTCATAAAGCACTATGCATTCAGTAGAAATTGTACTTCAATTACCCATACAACCATTTTGTTTTACACTTTTGGTACATTATTCAATAAGGAATTTATAAATCAGTAAATTTCACGAGCTATTCCACACCACTAAAAAATAAGCTTTATGATAGATGATTTTGCCCAGGTATGTGAGCACATTCAAGGTAGGCTATGCTAGGCTATGATGTTTTGTAGGTTAGGGTATATTAAATGCATTTTCAACTTATGACATTTTCAACTCACAATGGGTTTATTGGGATATATACTTATAAGTTAAGAAGCATCTGTAATGGGATATGATGCCAATGAAAAGATCTTTATTGTTAACAGTTTTATATATCCTATTCAATAAGATGATCTACAATTATTCTTAATTGAGGGGTGAGTAGTCTCTTAAGGGTTTGCACAAGCAACTTCAAATATTTAAGATACCTGAAATAGACTAGGTCTGGCACAGTGTCTCATGTCTATAATCCTACCACTCTGGGAGGCTGAGGTGGGCAGATTGCTTTCGGTCAAGAATTGAAGACCAATCTAAATAAAAGCAAGACCCTATCTCTACTAAAATGGGAAAATTTGCCAGCATGGTGATGTGGGCCTATAATCCTAGACTTTTGCATAATCCTTCAAAATTTGAATAAGGATGAGGCCATCACTAAATTTTGAAACTATTATTAAATTATATCAGCCTCCTGCATATATCTGGTGAGAATGATGTTTAGTCCTCTATCCAGAAGCATTGTCTTATGACCTGGTATCACTTACATAACTTTTGATGATTTAAACAGGAGTAAACTATTTTACTCAACTTTATTGACAAATGATTTATGTAAACAAAAATGCCTATTTTAAGTATAATTCAGTAAGTTTTGACACATATATACATATACACATCAGTTTAATCAACACCACACAAAAAATATAAACTTATTTCCATCACTCTAAAAAGCTTTCTCATTTTTTTATAATCAATTCCTCCTTTCCCTGTTCCACACAGCCCAAGATCTTCTGTCTGTTCTTATAGACTAGATTTATCTGTTCTTGAACTTATTATAAATGGAATGATAGAATATGGGCTCTTTGGGGTCTTACTTCTTTCACTTGACACAAGGCTTTGACCTTTATCAATGTTGCTGCATATATTAGCAGTACTTATTCCTTTTTATTGCTGGTGGGTATTCCATTATATTGGGTAATCCAATGTGCCACCCAATGGTACATATGTGTATTTCCAGTTTGGGATAATTATGACTTAAGTTGCTATGAACTTTCATATACAAGTCTTGGTTTTCATTTCTCTCAAAATGGGATTATTGAAGCATTTTATATGTAACCTCATAAGAAATTAACACCAAACTTTTTTCCAACTTGGTTGTGCTGTTTTACATTCCCATCAATGGTACATGAGAGCTCTGGTTGCTCAATGTTCTTTCCAACACTTAATCTGGTCTTTTCTTTTTAATTTTATTCTTAGTAAAGATGTTGTAGAATCTCATTATGGTTTTGATTGCCTTTCCTGATGAGTAATTACATCAGACATGTTTTTATCTGCTTATTGGTCATGTGCATGTCTTCCTTTGTAAAATGGCATAAAATATACACCAAACCTTCAACTTGTATATGCAGTGTGAAGTTTTCCCCAGAGTCACCAAGGTACTGTTCAGGTTTTTCTTGTCTATGTATGCTTCATTTTTGATAGTTTTCATTATCATAGATTCAAATTCCTTTATGTTATTTCTGCATTTACTCAACTTTTACACAGAAAGGTCGCACTGTTGTCCTAGTACCTTGCCCACACCACCTGAAACATATTTAGGGATTGTTTTCTACTTGAAAGTTTGACCAGAGACTCTATCTATTTCATTGAGAGTACAGCAGAGCAGAGGTAAGGATACTATGAAGAATAATACACATAAGCTTATTTGACATAACTCAACAAGATAAATCCTTCTTGTAGGAAAAAAAATGATCAATAATTGATTCTATCATTTGTATTAACCTTTTCAAAGAAGGGGATACTGAATAGATTAAGTACATAAGAATGATTCAGAATACAATTACCTCCCTACCCATGCAGCTAAGTAACAGTTACTTGTACCATACCAAATGCCAGACCTGGGCTTCTCTAACATCACATAACTTTAAAAGTGCATGGGCAAAACTTTTGCTTTGGGCCATCTTCACCTCATTCCAATGCTCTCAAGCAAGTTGTTAGACCTCTGAAAGGAATAGTGCAGAAAATTAGCATCTCTTTAATCAGATTTCTGCAAGAAAGTAAATAATAAAACTTACAAGGTTTTTAAATTGTTTAATGGGTCATTCCTACATTCAGCAATCAATTCAGCAAGTGTTGATCTTGCTTATTTTTTAAGAAAGCCATCCCTGTTTAACAGAAAATTTATGCCAGAAGTTATCTTTATGTTAGTCTCTATTTATCACTTTTTCACTCATGTATTTCACAAGAGATTGTCTTTTACTAGCAACTGTGCAGCTGAACCACAGTGCGTTAATTTTATAAATGAGATGTTGATGTCACTATTGCAAAAGGTTCAGAGGGAGGCTTGGAGTGTGGCATCACCATGGTGACCTGCTGTGATGGGCTCTCCTCAGGGGCCATAGAGCACAGAAGAACCATTAGAAAGCACTTCTCCAGAGACATGTTGCTGTTTTTTACTCAGTCACTTAAGGAGTGGTCAGGGCCACAAAGTCAAGGAAGCAATCACTCTTCTCTGACTGTTGCAGACAATGAAGTGGAGTCTCTGGGCTCTTCCACAACCATTTGTAGTGACATAACCTCAAGAAAGACTTCCCCATATCTCACTGGAAAATTGCATTAGCAAAAGAGAAAAGGCTTTACAAATGCCAAGGGGGACAGGAGTGCGTTATTAGCTTGTTTGCTCCCATTTTAAGCTTCCATAGTTCTTTGTTTCATCAGCTGGACAGAAGTAAGGGAGTGAATTTGAAGGAAAGTGACCAAAGGATGAAATGGGAATAAGGGGGAACAAAATAACCCCACCTAGAGTAAATCTGCAATAATATAGATTTTCTTACAGAGACCAATCCCTCTTTGTTTATTTGTAATTAGCACTCAAAATAAAAGAGATGAATTATTAAAAGGGGTAACTAACACATAGGAAGATATTTGTTGGAAGAAACTATCTTTTAAAAGATAATAAAACTGTTATAGAAAAGACCTTTCCATCAACTTGGGGAATTTGCTTTGATGCTGCTACTTTGGTGCTTTTAACTTTTGGATTCAGTCTTATGAGCAAGCTTTTATTCTTTAATTCATGCCATAATGTATATCTATAAATGTGTTATAAAGTAAAACATTTTTTGTGATTAACATTTGGAAACAAATAAGGTTGACCATACCCAGTTAATGCTAACGTAGCAGATTTCTAGGTACTAATATCTTATAAAGGAAAACCAATTTGCTCAGACTATTAGCAAAGTAAAGTACACTAGTCAATATCTTAAATGAGCTGCCTTAGGATGATTTCTCAAGGACATGTTAGGCATTAGCCAATTGATATTGCTGACATCAACAGTAACCATGGTTTAGATTTATGCTATCACACACATAGGTTAGGGGAAATTGGTACTGAGTCATTATCAAAGGTTAATTCCGGTAAGGACTGGTTATATTTGATTTATTGCATGAATGATGAATGTACCAATAATCTTAGCCAGAAATTTTCTAAATTCATTTTGCTGGTCAAAAGAAATAGGTGATAAATAGGCCTCAATTGCAATTACTATTGTAATTCAGTAAAAATGCTCATATATTAGATGTGAACTAAGTTAATTGGATACACACACACATACACACACACATACATATATGTGTATGTACTTATTTAGAAGTTTAAGTTTCTTTAAAAATTAATTATGGTGAAAAAAGTTTTTGGAAATAAAATATATCAGGAAATTTAATATTTTTTTCTAGTGATCTTTCATATCCCAATCACTTTTTCTTTTATTTAGAAACAAAGAAATATACTTTGCTTACTTTAGTTTGCCCTTAAAAATCATTGTTTTTATTTGTTGTTGTTGTTGTTGTTTGTTTGTTTTTTGAAATATAAATACCTGGAAATGGAAAAGACATAGGAAGATTTTTCAATTTCAGGGTTGGGAGAAGAAAAACAACATATCTAGAAAAGTATCTTATTTTTACTAAGTTAACAAAACCTCACAACTTTTTGTGTAGATACATATGAAAATTTCTTAAAGTGTCACCTCTCCTTTGACTTGAATACATGTATTCATGTGAATCTAAACACACACACACACACATACACACACACACACTCATTTATCTTAAAATACTTATTTCTAATTAAAATGCAAAAGGCTGTAAACATTACAAACCTAGAGCAGGGTGTTCTCATTTATTATTGAAAGAACATGGTGACCTCTAAATACATAGACACATATACACAGAGACACACCACGACTCAGACCAACCCAGGAGGATGTTGCAAGCACAAGGTTACCATAAGTTAGGAGAGGGACAGTAATCTACTCAAACCACAAAAGGTTATTATCCACACAGTAAACTAAAGCATGGGTTGGCCAGTTGTGCAGAAAGGACAAATTGCATCAAGCCTAGCCTTAGGCAAGTTCTCTGCTTTGCAATAGGTCTTTTGGCCTCAGAATCCCTTCCTGTGACTGGGAGAGGGGTGGTGCAGAGCAGAACGGCTGGAGGGAGCTGATCTTTGGAATAAGTTTGAGGTAGAATCCTAAAAACGCAACAATTAAGGTAAAGCAATTATTATCCACTCTGGGACCAGGGCATGACTTGCCACATACCCTGAAATTCTAATCAGTTAAATTGAACTATTATTTATGACTGGCTTACTGTTCTTTGGGAACAAGAATTAAGAAGACATAGTCAGACTTTGTGTGGTAGCTCACTCTTGTACTCCTAGCACTCTGGGAGAATCACATGAGGCCAAAAAGTGATCACAATCAGCTTGAAAAAGACAAAACATAGAAATATTAGCTGGGATGGTGGCATACACCTGTAGGCCCAACTATGTGGGAAGCTGAGGCAAGAGGATTGCTTGAGCCAAGCAGTTAGAGGTTGCTATGAGCTATGATGATGCCACTACACTCTAGCCCAGTGACACAGCAAGACCATAATCTCAAAAATAAATATATAAATAAATAAAGTAAAACAACAACAACACACCCAAAAATGGTTGAAGTCATTTTTAATCATAATTATTTCCAAAAACTCTGTGGTCCTAACTAGTTGCAGCAGATTAGAAATTCTAGGGAATGCATGGCCCTTTCTAGAGACAGAAGAGTTTCTCAGTCAGCCAAGTAGCCATTATTTTAGATTTGCTCTTTTATGCAATCACATCGCATGTCACTCAATGTGCATGTAGGATTCTCTTGCTTGATTCCTAGCTAGAGAAAGACAATTTAAATTAGCAGAAGAAAAACGTTTTTAAAAAAAATTAAAGGAAAAAAGAACAAAAGATGACAAATGGAGAGGAAGGAGGAGAATGAAAGAGAATACACTGGCTTAAATATGCAAAATAGAAAGAATAGCCTTAGATATGACCGGTACAAGAGACTTCTTGTGAATACCTTTCACTTCAAGTGAAGGTATTTTTCCTTGTGACACTTCTCTTGCCTTCTCTCTGTTGGCTGGTTTGTTTTTGACCAGGATTCCCAACAAGGAGGCTGGACACCTATAGCTTCAGAATTAAATCCTCACGATCTCAGAAAACAAAACTTCAAGCTCCAGCTGGAAAAAAAAATCACAGATAAAATATCTGGCTGCCCAGGTTAATGACAGGTGCCCATGCTGGGATGAATCTCTATGACCAAGGAGAGAGGGTCTCTCAGGAGTTATCAACTTCCAGAGTAGCATGAGGTGAGGGCAGATCCCAGAGAAGAGGAGCACTGTGTCCAGAAGAAAAAAGAGATGCTTTGCAGACAAAATGGAAATTTTCCACCCTGTCCACTCAACCTGTGAGGGTTATCAGGCTCCAAAAACACCTAAAAGATAATGGGAGTCCATGGTTTCAGCTCTTCACCACTGCTCAATTCTGAGTACCATGTTTCTAAAAGACCTAGACAAATTAAGGGTGTGCAGAAGATTGACAGCACCATATGGAACTGAAATTAATTTCCTTACAAAAGGAGAACTAAAGGCACTATAGACGCCAAATATTGTCAAAGTCTTTCCTGTAGAGGAGAAGCATATTTGTCCTGTGCTGCCTAATTCTAGGGGTCACAAATATAAGTAAATGCTTATCAGATTCAGAAGGTAACATAAGAGAATGAAGCTAAGAAAATGTTGAAAAATAATAGTGCATGAGTGATAATAAAAAAGAAAGTATTGCTCGGCCCTCACATGTGGACATGGTGACAGTGGAGGGCTGCTGAGAGTTGGAGAACTCAGGATCCCTCTAAAGGAGGTGGTCACTACTTAGGTTCAGTTAATTATTACCCTGGGGGGGGGATGTGGGCGTGGTATTGTAAGATATTTCCTTTTTAAGAAGAGCCAGAAAATCTTGTTTTTATGTAAAATCTCTCAATGTCGTCAATGTTGGCTCATTAATTTTAAAAACATCATGTGGTCCAAACAAAATACAGTTTTAAAAAGGCTCTCCCACAGGGCTCCAGGATAAAAATCTCTTCTCTAGAAGATAAAACTAGAGCTAGTGGCTCTAAGTTCTTAGGAGTTGAGTTTTTAGTCTTTATAAGTTATGTGTGCTTTGATAATCAGAACTTTTTTGGTCAGCACAGTAGACGCTTTGTGAGATAGGAGGTGCACTCTTCCCAAAGTATGTAAGTAGGAGCTGATGCCCATCCTTAAGGAATCCTGTGGAGATGTATCCTGCGTTAGGTCTACAGATCGGAGGACTACAGAGAGACTCCGTAATTTTTGAAATAAGCTCAGAAAACGTTCTCTGAGACAGATTCTGACAAAGTAGAAGCCAACAGGTAAGGACTGTGTACTCTAACAAGGACTCAGACACACTGCTGAAAGAGTGAACAAAGCCAAAGTAGGACACTGTTTCTAAATATAGGCCAGACCACCTAGAAGATTTTGTGTGTGTGTGTGTGTACACATCACATGTATGACAATGGGATGCAATTTTAATGGACATTTTTTTTTAAAAAGTCTTCCAGGCCCTATGGCATGCTTTAGGTCACAGGGGCCCTCAAGCTTTTTAAACAGGGGGCCAGTTCACTGTCCCTTAGACCATTGGAGGGCTGGACTGTAGTTTAAAAAAAAACTATGAACAAATTCCTATGCACACTGCACATATCTTATTTTGAAGGGGCAGGAAAAATGTCCTGGGAAGATTGCATGTGGCCCACAGGTCATAGTTTGAGGATGCCTGCATATTTGTCCTAAAGGGAGTGGAGTTTAGGGCATTAAGTGTCCTGGATTCTTGTCCTAACTCTGTTATCTATGAGGCATGTGGTGGACAAGTTACATTCCTCACTTTCCAGACAACTTGAATGATTTCCCATCATCTCAAATTCAACATCGCTAACATAACACCCCCCACTTCCCTTTCTTCTCCTGCTCCCTTTCTTGATCTCCTCATGTCAGATGAAGGAGCATGGTTTAAACCCTTCCCAGATTCCAGCGTGCCATCTCTAGTCCACTGCCACAAAGGAGGTTTGTGAAGTGACCTCACAAGCAATAGTTTAAAGAAGAAATTTGAGTTGACAGTGCAGGAAGACAAAGTAAGGAACTTCCACTTGAAATCAAAGATAATGAGGTGCCCAGAGAAAGGAACAAGTCTACAGATGAGTCACATACCTCTTCAAAGAACACTCTGGGCAACACCAACACCAAATCTATGCTCAGAAATTCCTCAATAGCCTTCAGCTAAGTTCTTAAACAAGGACTGTTCTCTTTCCATTTTTGTCTGTAGGATTTAGAGAAAGAGAAAAGGTTTCATCTTCTGCTAGAAGCTGTGTCACTCCAACCTCCACGTAAAGTGAATATTATTTATACTATATCAAACCATATGTATTTAACAGAGTCAACTATACTTTTCAACATGCTTCCCTAAGGGAAGAGATGGCCACTTCCCATATTAAAGAGCAGTTATAAGAATCTTCCTGACTTTGCCAATGCATGGCCTGAATACTTTTAATTAAAACAAACCCCCTAAAAGTGACTACGGTGCAATCTTAAAATTTCATGTAGTACATGTAAAATTTATCTTAAAAATGTACACCAAAAATGATTTCCTTTTCTGCTGAAAAATAGCAACACTAAAATTCTTAGTTAGGCTGGGAAGTTACACTATTCCCCTCATGTTTTAAAAAAAACTGCCTAGTTGGGAAACAAACAAACAAACAAACAAACTTTTCAGACAATTAAGATCATGCAGGGGAGGAACCAAGATGGCGATCTGTAGCCAGCTTTCCGCAGATGTTCCCATCCAGAAGGAGAGTTAAAGGACAGAAACTCAGCAAGAAAGCCAATGGTTTGGATCTGAGCCAAAAGGAAAGGTCTAAGAGCGCATATCAACCCTTCTGGGGTGACCTGAGACCCTGAGGACACAAACAAAAAGGTACAGAGCACATCGCCAAGCAGACAGGAGTCCCCTCCCCATGAGAGAGGTTCGCAGTATACTCCATACCTCCATACAAACAAGCGAGCAGAGTTCGGATGTCCTCCCACTCTACCCCACGGGAGAGACCCTCTAAAAACCAGACCTCCTTCCCCTACTAGGGTGCTGCAGTGCTCTCCAACCAGGCATAAAACTATATATACTCTCTACCTGCAAGTTGGTGTTCCTGGTGTTCCCCTCCACTCTCACCCTGAGGTCTGCAGGCCTGTCTGCCACAGAGTCCAGATTCTTAGAGACTTTCTTGAGGGGGGTGGACGGGCACAGACTGTTGTTGAACTGCGTTGGTTTTCCGGCTCGGGAGTGGGCCAAGAGACCTAGCTGGTGGGAAGGTCTCCTGAGGCACGAGGCGGAGGCTGGCTCCGGCAACCAGCTCCGGAACAGTAGCAGGAGAGCTGCACCCCTGGGGATGTTTTAAGGAGACACTCCCAGGGGGCCAAGGGAGGCGGGAGGCTTCTCCGGTGATGGCAGAGCGGACAGCAACCAAGGCACGTGAAGGATTTGCCTGAGGCAGTACCGGCTGGGACAGAGCACAGGGAGGGGCTGCTTTGCTTAACCTGGCCCTCAGAGGATGAAAGCTCTGGGAACAGTAGCAGGAGAGCTGCACCCCTGGGGATGTTTTGAGGAGACACTCCCAGGCGGCCAGGGGAGGCGGGAGGTTTCTCTGGTGACGGAAGAGCGGACAGCAACCAAGGCACGTGAAGGATTTGCCTGAGGCGGTACCAGCTGGGACAGAGCTCAGGGAAAGGCTGCTTTGCTTAACCTGGCCCTCAGGGGATGAAAGCTGAGACAAAGGGCTGGAACTCACAGACTGAGTAAAACCCATTTGCAGCCCAGGTCTGATCAGGGAAAATAGCCCTGACAGAAATAAATTCTGCGAACTTGTTCTGTTCCAGCAGCAACATCAATCAGGGAGGGCTGGAACTGACTGAATCACTCCAGCCCCTGTTAAGTACCCAGGTTGTGACAGGGAGTAGCAGACTGGTTGTGGAGCCACAGAACTCACTGTGACCCAGGCAGGCACAAACCTCTGGAGCATCTGCTCATTGGAGGAAACTAGATCACAACTGTTACCACTGACTGGGTGTGACAGAGGGGCAAGGTTGGGAAGGAGGCATTAACCTTCCCAGACTAATTTGCTTGCTGGAGGGGTGCCCTCCTGAGCTCACAGAGCATCGAAGTGAAATATACAAGAGCTTCCAGCGGATCCCTGCTATCTAGTTGCCAGAGACTTTGTTAACTCTTCCATTTGAGATTGGTGCTGGCTAGGACGATTCACTTGGACCTCCTCAGCTGGTCTAATCACCCGAGGACTTTCCAAAGTGGTACCCTGGGTGTGTGGTAGTGGGAAGGTTTGATTTGGCTTTTTCAATTGTTGCCTGTGGGGGGTGCAGTGACTTAACTCTGGTATTATTTCACAGCTCAGATTTCAATACAGAGTAACAGATTCCCTAGGGTAAGACAAACACCACCTGAAAATAAGACAGAACCACTTAACCCCACCACACCAAGAAGGTCCCCAGTTTTGCAAGCAGTGGCTCTCAACGAGTCCTTGGCAAAACTCTAGGGGAAAAGGTACAGAAACCAGTCCAAGCTTTTAAGCAAAGGACTGGTCAATCACTACTCCTAGAACTCCCAGCCCAAATTGTCCTTATCTACTCATCTAGCCAAATGGTGTAAAATTAATAATGGGGCAGAATCAACAGAAAAGCTCTGGAAATACGAAAAACCAGACTAGGTCAACTCCCTCAAGGAATAATCTGGCAGACAAAAACGAGGATCCAATGCATAAACAGATGGCTGAAATGTCAGAAATTGAATTCAGAATTTGGATTGCAAACAAGATCAATAAAATAGAGGAAAAGTTGGAT
>CAUYON010017170.1:0-17599 GCA_963573935.1 Arctocebus calabarensis
TGTAGTCCCAGCTACTTGGGAGGTGGAGGCAAGAGACTCGCTTGAGCCCAGGAATTGGAGGTTGCTGTGAGCTGTGATGCCACAGCACTCTATCCAGGGTGACAGCTTGAGGCTCTGTCTCAAAAAAAAAAAAAAAAAAAAAAAGACTGCTTTCAATCTCATTCACATTCTACTCCTAAAATCCCACTTTCTAAAGTGGTGCTTTCCCACTGAGTAACTGGCTCAAAGCCCAGAGCTCTATCTCTAGAACTTTCCACAAGGTTTTTTTTTTTTTTTTTGAGACAGAATCTCAAGCTGTCCCCCTGGATAGAGTGCTGTGGCTTTACAGCTCACAGCAACCTCCACCTCCTGGGCTCAAGCGAGTCTCCTGCCTCTGCCTCCCAAGTAGCTAGGACTACAGGCGCCCGCCACAACGCCCGGCTATTTTTGTTTGGGTTGCAGCCGTCATTATTGGTTGGCGGGCCCGGGCTGGATTCAAACCCGCCAGCTCAGGTGTACGTGGCTGGTGCCTTAGCCTGCTGAGTCACAGGCACCGAGCTTTTCCCCAAGGTTTTAAGTAGAATAGCCTTTATTGACTAGAAGCTTGAAAATAAATTGTCTTAGCCATTTTATTGCAATACGACTACTATTTTCAATGTTGATAAAGGCTTGCAGTGATTCCAGATCCTGACTAAATAAAGAGAAGCGTGCATGCTGTCCTTAGGGGCTGAAGTACAGCCAGACACTGCCATGAGCACTGAGTGACGCTTCCATTCTGACATCTGGTCTACCAGTCTCCAAGGTGGAATACGCAGTGGTAGAAATGACTTTTCAATTCTCTCAGAATAGAATTTTCTTTATAATAATGGTAAATGTTTTTTGAAAGTTTTGGCTTTTATTATATATTACTTTTAAAAATGAAGTTTTAGGCAGCACCCATAGCTCAGTGGGTAGGGCGCCAGACATATACACCGAGGTGGATGGGTTCGAACCCAGCCTGGGGCAGCTAAAACAAAAATGACCGAGGGCAATAAAGTGAGCCTCTGTCTCTACAAAAAAAAAAAAAAGAAAAAGTGGTTCCATTTATTTATTTTTTGTTTTGAGACAGAGTCTCAAGCTGTTGCCCTGAGTAGAGTGCCATGGCATCATAGCTCACAGCAACCTCCAACCCTTGAGCTGAAGCAATTCTCTCACCTCAGCCTCCCAAGTAGCTGGGTCTGCAGGTGCCGCCACAACACCTGGTTATTTTTCTCTTGCAGTTGTCTTTATTGCTTAGCTGGGTTGGGCTGAGTTAGAACCCTCCAGCCTTAGGTATGTGGCCAGTGCCCTAACCACTGTGCTAGGGGAGTCGAGCCAAAAAGCGGTTCTTTAAAAAAAAAATAAATAAATAAATTTTTTTTTTAATAGATTGGGTCTCACCATGTTGCCCAGGCTGATCTCAAACTCCTACCTTGGCCACCCGAAATACTGGGATTTTCCATAGTGCCCAGCCTAGGGAAAAAATGGCTTTTATTTTGAGGTCACATATAAAGTGACAACTATCAGCATAATGATAATTATTGCTTTATGTTATTCATAGCTCAATTTCAGGTATTGATTCTTAGGACAGTGAAGTTCTAGTTTGGTGTGTCCTGATAATACTCCTTGGATTCTTTTACAATTTTATTTATTGAGACAGAGTCTCAAGCTGTCTCCTTAGGTTGAGTGCCATGGCATCATAGCTCACAGCAACCTCAGACTCTTGGGCTTAAGCGATTCTCTTGCTTCAGCCTCCCAAGTAGCTGAGGCTACAGGCACCCACCACAACGCCGGCTATTTTTTTATTGTTGTTGCTATTGTTATTGTTGTTTTAGCTGGCCCAGGCTGAGTTTGAAACTGCCATCCTCAGTGCATGTGGCCAGAGCCCTACCCACTGAGCAACAGGTGCTGCCATTTTGCAATTTTTTTTAAAAAGGGTGAATGCTTTCTGGACAACATTCACTCCTAAATTCAGGTTGAGTTTTCAAGGCACATTTTCCAAATTATCTACTCATCTGTGATTTACTCTACCCCCCCCCCCCCAACCAGGGGCCCAGGGTTATGTCTGGAGAAAAAGGCAAGTTTACTCTTTTTTTTTTTTTTGAGATAGAGTCTTACTTTCTCACCCTCGGTAGAGTGTTGTGGCATCATAGCTCACAGCAACCTTAAACTCTAGGGCTCAAGTGAACCTCTTGCCTCAGCCTCCCAAGTAGCTGGGACTACAGGGCACCTGCCACAATGCCCAGTTATTTTTAGAGACGAGGTCATGCTCTGGCTCAGGCTGGTCTCAAACCTGTGAGCTCAGGCAATTTACCTGTCTCGGCCTCCAGCATGCTAGGATTACAGGCATAAGCCACCGCGCCCAGCCAAGTTTACTCGTCTTACAGTGGAGGCTGTTTAAGTGGATAAGGGTTTGTTTCTCTTTTGTTGTTGTTGCAGTTTGACCGGGGCTGGGTTCAAACCCACCACCCTCGGTATATGGGGCTGGTGCCCTACCCACTGAGCCACAGATGCTACCCCAAAATGCTCATCTTCATAGCATAATTATCTCTGTGGCTAGCAAGAAAGGGAGAGCTTTACTTTCTTCTTTTGTACATGTGATATTTCTCTACTTTACACATTTCTATTATGAAGATGTATTGTTATTTAAAAATAAGAAAAAAGAAAATTCCAGGAATTCAGGAAGGCCCAAGCGGGGGCCCTTGCCCTGGGTATGAAGTCAGTCTGACTGTCAGTGGGTCAGCAGGTCAATCGGCAAATATTTACCCAGTGCCTGCTTTGTGCCAGGCCTGGGGACAAACAGTGGGGACACAAATTACTTGAAAATAAAACAAAACAACCACCACCAGGAAGGGTTGCTTCACTGAGGCACTCAGAGTTCAAAATGAGTTTTATTTATTTTTATTGTTGGGGATTCATTAAGAGTACAAGAAACCAGGTTACCTTGATTGCATTTGTTAGGTAAAGTCCCTATCAAAATGAGTATTGATTGTGTGCAAGGTATATGCTTTCTGTTCCCTATAGGCTGGCATCCTAAGGAAAACAGGCTAGTTTAAAAACAGATGTGTTAGTAACTTTAAAATCCAAGATGCCAATCAAAGGAAAGTCCAATTAAAAATTTCTTTCTCCTGGGTGGCGCCTGTGGCTCGAAGGAGTAGGGCGCAGACCCCATATGCTGGAGGTAGCGGGTTCAAACTCAGCCCCGACCAAAAACCACACACACAAAAAAGAAGATGAATCACTAGAAAACAAGGTGACATAAGAGACAAATTTACAAAAATGCAGCCGAGGCCAAGGCTGATAGATTGCTTGAGCTCAGGAGTTTGAGACCAGCCTGAGCAAAAGCAAGACCCCATTACTACTAACAAAAAAATTAGCTGGACATTGTGGCAGATGCCAAGTATTCAGGAGGTGGAGGCAAAAGGATCACTTGAGCCCAAAAGTTTGAAGTTGCTGTGAGCTATGATGATGCCACAGCACTCTACCCAGGTCAACAGAGTAAGAACACTCTGTCTCAAATAAATAAATAAATAAATAAACAAATAGGCTCAGCGCATGTGGCTCAATGGGCTAAGGCGCCAGCCACGTATACCTGAGCTGGCAGGTTCGAATCCAGCCTGGGCCCGCCAAACAACAATGACGGCTGCAACCAAAAAATGGTCGGGCATTGTGGCGGGCACCTGTAGTCCCAGCTACTTGGGAGGCAGAGGCAAGAGACTCACTTGAGCCTAGGAATTGGAGGTTGCTGTGAGCTGTGATGCCACAGCACTCTATCTAGGGTGACAGCTTGAGGCTCTGTCTCATTAAAAAATAAATAAATAAATAAATAAACAAATAAACAAAACATTCAGCTAATCTATCTCCTTTTAAAATGGTACTATGCAGGCCAGGCACAGTGGCTCACGCCTGTAATCCTAGCACTCTAGGAGGCCAAGTTGGGTAGATTGCCTGAGTTCAGGAGTTCGAGACCAGCCCAAGCAAGACCGAGATCTCATCTCTAAAAATAGCCGGGCATTGTGGCGGGTGCCTATAGTCCCAGCTACTCAGGAAGCTGAGGCAAGAGAATCCCTTAGGCCCAAGAGTTTGAGGTTGCTGTGAGCTATGATAATACAGCACTCTACCAAGGACAACAAAGTCCTCTGCTCTGTCTCAGAAATTAAGTGGTACTATGCAGTGAGAGTTACTGTTCATATTGATATAAAATTACGGTCTAATTTCAAAGAGGTAAATATTTTCCAACACTTTGTGTTGTGATTCATTGAAGGGTGGTGATCCTACTATATGTACATGATAATGTCGAATTAACCAGAACCTCATCACCATTCTGGATAAATGGAAGATTCTGTATTTGTTTATTTATTTATTTATTATTATTTTTTTAAGAGACCGAGTCTCACTTTATCACCCTCAGTAGAGTGTTGTGGCATCACAGCTCACAGCAACCTCCAACTCCTGGGCTTAGGCGATTCTCTTGCCTCAGCCTCCCAAGAAGCTGGGACTACAGGCACCCACCACAACGCCGAGCTATTTTTTTGTTGCAGTTTGGCCAGGGCTGGGTTTGAACCTGACATCCTCGGTTTATGGGGCCGGCACCTTACCCACTGAGCCACAGGCACCGTCCATTATTTAGTTATTTTTATTTTGTCTTTTCTTTTTTTTTTTTTATAAAGCCCATCACTGCAAAATTGTATTTAGAATTACGGTTGTCCTTAAGAATTCAGCTTGTGGGCTTGGTTCCCGTGGCTCAAGCAGCTAAGGCACCAGACACACACACCTGAACTGGCGTGTTTAAATCCAGACTGGGCCCACCAAACAACAATGACGGCTGCAACCAAAAAATAGTCAGGCATTGTGGTGGGCACTTGTGGTCCCAGCTACGTGGGAGACGAACACAGGCGAATCACTTAAGACCAGGAGTTGGAGGTTGCTGTGAACTGTGATGTCACAGCACTCTACCAGGGTGACAGCTTGAGGCTCTGTCTCAAAAAAAAGAAGGATTCAGCTTGCGGTAAAAATAATTTTTGTAAATTTGTATCTGTAAGAAGATTCTGTTCATATAACTTTTATTATTGTTGTTTGCAAATAATAGATTGGATTATAATGGATAAAAATCATTAGCCATGGTTCGGCGCCTGTGGCTCAACAAGTTAAGGCGCCAGCCACGTACACCTGAGCTGGTGGGTTCGAATCCAGCCTGAGCCCACCAAACAACAATGATGGCTGCAACCAAAAAATAGCTGGGTGTTGTGGCGGGTGCCTGTGGTCCCAGCTACTTGGGAGGCAGAGGCAAGAGACTCGCTTGAGCCCAGGAATTGGAGGTTACTGTGAGCTGTGATGCCACTGTGCTCTATCCAGGGTGACAGCTTGAGGCTCTGTCTCAAAAAAAAAAAAAGAAAATCATTAGCCCAAAGAATGGTGGTCCTATTGATAATGATTTTGTTTAAAAGAAAATGTCTTGGCTCGGCGCCTGTGGCTCAACCGGCTAAGGCGCCAGCCTTGTACACCTGAGCTGGTGGGTTCAAATCCAGCCCGGGCCCACCAAACAACAATGGTGGCTGTAACCAAAAAAAAGAAAATGTCTTTTCTTGAAGATGTATTATGTTATCCATATAGAGATGATCCCCAGGTTATGAACAAGATAGGTTCTATAGGTTTGTTCATAAGTTGAATTTATATGTAAGTTGGAACAGATACAATTACCTATTACCTGTAAGAGCTTCTGTTCATAAGTGCAAGTCATATGTCAGTCAGATGTTTGTAACTTGGGGACTTACCATAAAAGCTTCCATTTGTCAGTACAAGTTGAATGTAAGTCAGACCTTTGTGACTCAGGGACTGTCTGTACAAAAAGAAGTAATATAATTTTTAGAGAGGTCACAGGTAGAAATTAAAAATCTTCAGGAACTGGAAACTAGTCCCAGCTGTGCCCCTATCTGTTCTCAGGGTTTCTCATCTTTAGAATGGAAGTGGCAATTGCTACCTCCTTGTTCCTTTACAGTAATGGTTTAAGAATTGTTTGAGGCTTGGCGCCTGTAGCACAGTGGTTACGGCATCAGCCACATACGCTGAGAGTGGTGGGTTCAAACCCAGCCCAGACCAGCTAAGCAACAATGTCAACTACAACAGAAATATAGCCAGGCATTGTGGCAGGCACCTGTAGTCCCAGCTACTTGGGAGACTGCGGCAAGAGAATCACTTAAGCCCAAGAGTTTGAGGTTGCTGTGAGCTGTGACACCACGGCACTCTACCAAGGGCCATATAGTGAGACTCTGCCCCCCCCCAAAAAAGCTCAGCACCTACAGCTCAGCAGCTACGGTGCCAGCCACATACACCAGAGCTGGCATGTTTGAATCCAGCCTGAGCCTGCCAAACAACAATGGAAATTACAACAATAAAATAGCCAGATTGGCTCGGTGCCTGTGGCTCAGCAGGCTAAGGCGCCAGCCACGTACACCTGAGCTGGCAGGTTCGAATCCAGCCCGGGCCCGCCAAACAATGACGGATGCAACCAAAAAATGGCCGGGCATTGTGGTGGGTGCCTGTAGTCCCAGCTACTTGGGAGATGGAGGCAAGAGACTCGCTTAAACCCAGGAATTGGAGGTTGCTATGAGCTGTGATGCCACGGCACTCTACCCAGGGTGACAGCTTGAGGCTCTGTCTCAAAAAAAATAAAAAATAAAAAAATAAAAGTGCCTCTGATTCCTTGGCAGAATGCTCTAGTATTAGCTGTAGAAGACTCAAGAAAATCAGGCGTTAACACAGATTACATGAGGGTGCTCTTTCATCTTGAAGTACTTGCCTGGGCAGCTCACCTTTGGCAGCCTCCGTGTATGTGTGTCTGTGTGTGTTTGAGACAGTCTTACTTTGTCACCCTCGGTAGAGTGCCGTTGCCCTGACTAGGGTGGTATCACCATCATAGCTCACAGCAACCTCAAACTCTTGGACTCAAGTGATCCCCTTGCCTCAGCCTCCCAAATAGCTGGGACTAAAGGTGCCTGCCACCTCTTGTTTTTCTTGCTCAGGCTAGTCTTGAACTCCTGAGCTCAAACAATCCATCTACCTCGACCTCCCAAAGAGCTAGGATTAAAGGTACGAGCTACCACACCTTGCTAACCAATAGAATTAACAAAGAATGAACAGTACACTAATATTCACTTCTTTTACTATAACTAAGAAACATCTAGGGCTATAGAAGTTAAAAAACTCTAAAGGCTGTGAAGGTAAATTACAACTAATAAACATAGAAAGACTAATGAAACTGGTCCTTTTTCTTTGTGGACCGTTGTCTATGGCGACCTATCTTGCTCTTGCTCTGTAAACCTTTCTCTTCCTCAATAAACTTTGTTTCACACTTGTCTTGCTTTGGCAGGTCTGTTTGTCCTTCGGCCAAGAGCACACCAAGAACCGAGAACAGACACCTGCCTGAACCCCGGCACCCGCCTCCCCTGGTTTATGGGCTCAGACCCTGGGAGCTGCAGCCCACCTGCCCTCACGTCCAGTGTCTCCCCGGGTAGAGCTGAAGAAGGAAGAGGCAGAAAGTCTGGAGGAGTGGGATCAGCACCTGAACTTCCTGCATCGGTGTGTGACTGCCTCTCCCCGCAACTGATGTCAGAGAGAGTCGTCGCACCGGGGCCAACCAGGCCGGGTAGCCACTGCAGCAAGAGGCAGGTCAGGGCACAGTGGTGGTGAGAGGGCCTGCAGGGGAGACCAGGGGTTCCCAGAAGCTGTCAGACAGCAGAACCAGCAGCTGCAGGCTCGGCTGACCCTAGGAAAGGAGACAGCTTGGGCGAAGATGGACAGGAGAGAAGCCGGAGGGAGTGAGAAGGAGGAGGAGAGATGCTGAGACAGCAGAGGAGGAGGAGTGGTATTTTGTATATTCGGGGGTAGGGCCGCTCCTGTGTCATGGCCAAGGTTGGAGCTGGCAAAGGGGAAGGAGGTCTGGAGCTATGATAACCTTTAAAAACACAGCGAGGAGGGTCTTATAATGATTTGCATCTGGGGAACTTATTTACTGATATCATAGTAGAGAGAGGAGGTGGCTGTGATGCCCTGTGCACTCCTTTTTATTTTGCTTCTTATTTTGGAATAAATGGATTTAGGTATACAAAGAAGAAAAAGAAGAGGAAGAAGAGGAAGAGGAGGAAGGGGAGGAAGAGGAAGGGGAAGAAGAGGAGGAGGAGAGGAGGAAGAGAAGAGGAGGAAGGGGAGGGAGAGGAAGAGGAGGAAGAGGAGGAAGAGGAAAAAGAAAAGAAGAAGAGGAGGAGGAAGAGGAAGAGAAGAAGAGAAGAAGATGAAGAGGAAGAGGAGGAAGGGGAGGAAGAGGAGGGGGAAGAGGAAGAAGAGAAGAAGAGGAAGAGGAGGAAGGGGAGGAAGAGGAAGAAAAGAAGAAGAGGAGGAGGAAGATGAAGAGGAAGAAGAGAAGAAGAGGAAGAGGAGGAAGAGGAGGAAAGGGAGGAAAGGAAGAAGAAGAGGAGGAGGAAGAGGAAGAAGAGAAGAGGAGGAAGATGAGGAAGAGGAAGAAGGGAGGAAGAAGAAGAGGAAGAAAAAAGAAGAAGAGGAAGAGGAAGAAGAGGCGGAGGAGGAAGAAGAAGAGGAGGAAGAAGAAGAGGAGGAGAAAGAGGAAGAAGAAGAAGAAGAAGAGACTAATGGAACTAGAAAACCACCATTTGGAAAGCACCACAGTAATAATTAGTTCAGCGAAGAGTCATCAGTGAAAGCTAAAAGTAGCCGTCACATTCTAATGGGAAACTAGCTTTTCACATAGTGACAAAGTAGTTTCTACAATACTTACTAAGGAAAAAAGAGTAAGTTTACAGTGGAGAAATCTGACCGATACCATCAAAATCAGGGGGTTAAAGTTAACATTTCTGGGAAGGGGACAGATCTACATCACATGTCTCTTAAACATGCTCGCTGAGAAGGACCCAACGTGTCACGGAAAATCCACGAGGAAATAGGAGACAATCTCAACCCAGGACCGGTCTATACAATAACTGACTAGTTCCTTTCACAAATGTCAGGATTGTGAAATGTGAATCAGCTCTGTAGATTGGAAAGAGTATCACATCAAGCTTCATTTCCCAATTTTGATCATTAGACTGCAGTAAGGCCAAATGTTAGCTTTGGGGGAATCTGAGTGAAGGGTACATAGGAATTACTTGTGCTCATTTTGTATTTTCTTCTGAACAGCTGAAAAAAAAACTATCCAGGACAGGCAATGATATGGAAATTTCTTAAAACCATTTTTGTGAAAGTGACACTCAGAGAAAATAAACAGAAATCTGACTAAATGTAACACATGTCAAAACATCTCAAAAGGCCCCTCTTAAGGCCAGGCATGGTGGCTCGTGTCTGTAATCCTTGGGAGACCAAGGCAGGTGGATTACTTGACTCACAGGTTTGAAAACAGCTTGAGCAAATAGAGACCCCCCCCTTCTCTACTAGAAGTAGAAAAACTGAGGCAAGAGGATCACTTGAACCCAAGAGTTGGAGGTTGCTGTGAGCTATGATGCCATAGCACTCCACAAAGGGTGACCGCTTGAGGCTCTGTCTCGAAAAAAATAAATAAATAAAAGGCTCCTCTTAAAAGGATCAAAAGACAGAGAAGATATTTTGAGAAGTGGTTTGCATTTCCCTTTGCCACACATAGAATCATAGCATCTCAGTACTGGAAAGAACCTCAAAGAGAGTATTGATAAGGAGGAAATCAGCCATGAACACCTGAATACCCAACAGTAGGGTAATAACTCATCACAGTCCACCTACTCCGTAGACTTCTACCATCATTAGAGGTTAGACTTATGAAAAATCATGTAGCAAAACTAGGAAATGTTTGTACTATAATTTTATTTATTTAAATATCAGGATGGAAAGGGTATGTACACTTGCGAAATCCAACAATCTAAAATCTGCATGCGTGAAGAAAGACAAAGGAATTACACAATCAATTTGGTTAAGATGGTAGGATTGGGGGGAGTTTCCTTTTCCTATTTTCCAAGTTTCCTATGTTACTTTAAATTTCAAGTGGTTTTCTTTTCTTTTTTTTTTCTTTTTTTGAAGATAGTCTTACCACTGTCACCCTTGGTAGAGTGCTGTGGCATCACATAGCAGCATCAAACTTTTGGGCTTGGGGAGGGGCAGAAGGAGGGTAATTGGTGGGATCACACCTACGGGGCATCTTAGAAGGGTACAGGTGAAACTTACTAAATGCAGAATACAAAAGTCTTAACCCAATAACTAGGAAAATGCCATGAAGGTTATGTTAACCAGTTTGATGAAAATATTTCACATTGTATATGAAACCAGTACATTGTAACCCATGATTGCACTAATGTACACCGCTATGATTTAATAAAAAAGAAAAAAAATTAAAGAAAAAACTTTTGGGCTTAAGTGATTGTCTTGCTTCAGCCTCCATGTAGCTGGGACAATTGGTACCCGCCACAACACCCAGCTGTTTTTAAGGAAGAGGTCTCTCTCTGGCTCAGGCTGTGAGCTCAAGCAATCCACCTACCTCAGCCTCCCAGAGTGCTAGGATTACAGGTGTGAGCCACTGCACCTGGCCTAATTTCAAGTGTTTTTATAAACAAAAATGAGAATTCTCTCAAGTTTGAGCCAGAATTTCACCTATTCTACATAACTTCCTTACCTACACCTGGACCACAAGTACTTGGGGACTTCACACACGTGCCAACCTGAACCCGCCTCCGTCCCCCACTCCCATGGAGGCACCCAGCCTTCCTAGGCTCTTGCTGTCCTGTAATATCTTTTTTTGAGACAGAGCCTCAAGCTGTCGCCCTGGGTAGAGAGTGCCGTGGCATCACAGTTCACAGCAACCTCCAACTCCTGGGCTCAAGCGATTCTCCTTCCTCTGCCTCCCAAGCAGCTGGGACTACAGGTGCCTGCCACAACACCAGCTATTTTTTGGTTGTAGCCGTCGTCGTTGTTTGGCAGGCCAGACTGGATTCAAACCCACCAGCTCAGGTGTATTTGGCTGGCGCCTTAGCTGCTTGAGCTCCAGGCACTGAGCCTAATATAATATCTTCTATGCTTGGGAGTTAGCCCTGGGGAAGCCCCTGAACCATGTAACTTTAACCCAGAACTCACGAGGCATTGTCTTGGTTCCCCTATCTTCTTTTCATTCCTCCCATGAAGTTTTACTCCACGGCTTGGCAGTTACTCTAACAAACTGTTCCACCTTTGCCAATACCCAGGCCTCTTCTCAGCAGCTGAATTCTATTCCCATTGAAATTAGTTCCCCAGGGTTGCTATAAGAAAAGATCGCAGACGGAGTGGCTTAAATAACACCAATGAGTCATCTCGCGCACTTGCAAGGCTGATTCTCTCTCCTGGGCTTGTAGAGGGCCGTCTTGTCCCTGTGTCTCTTCCCTTGGTCGCTCTATGTGTGCCGCTATGTCCAGATCTCGCTCATTACTGGATTAGCTCCCACCCTGATGTAATATGCCCTCATCTTGCCTTGACTATATCTGCAAAGACCTTATCTCCAAACGAGTCTAAATTATTGGGAGTTAGGACTTCAAGATGTGAATTTGAGGGGGGAGGGGACACAATTCAGTCACTAGCGCCCATATCCCCAGGTACGGATGGAGTATTGCTCCAAAAGAGATAGTCCACCTGAGAGCAAAAAATGCCTCTGACCTGACACTTCTTAGAGACCCCGGCTGTTGAAATCCCCCCTCCTTTTTTTTCACAGACTCTCACCCTGTCACCTCAGCTATAATGCAGTCTGGAGAGCAGTGTCATCATCATTGCTCACTGCAACTTCAGACTCCCGAGCTCAAGTGATCCTCCTGCCTCATCAAGTATCTGGGACGAAGGTGCACCTACCTCACCCGGTTAATTTTTAGTTCTTCCTTTTTTTGAGAGAGAGTCTCATTCAATTGCTCTGGGCTGAGTGCCCCGGTGTCATAGCTCACAGCAACCTCAGTCTCTTGGTCTCAAAAAATCCTCCTGCCTCAGGAGGATCCTCAGGCACCCACCATATTGCGCAGCTAGTTTTTCTCTTTTTAGTAGAGACAGGGTCTTACTCTTGCTCAGGCTGGTCTCAAACACCTGAGCTCAAAAGATCGTCCTCCCTCAGTGTCCCAGAGTGCTAGGATTATAGGCATGAGCCATCACGCCCACCCTAATTTTTCTATTTTTAGTAGAGACCAGGGTCTGGCTCTTGCTCAGACTGGTCTCAAATTCTTTTTTTTTTTTTTTTTTTTTGAGACAGAGCCTCAAGCAGTCACCCTGGATGAAGTGCTGTGGCAACACAGCTCACAGCAACCTCCAATTCCTGAGCTCAAGCGAGTCTCTTGCCTCCGCCTCCCAAGTAGCTGAGACCACAGGCACCCGCCACAACCCCTAGCCATTTTTTTGGTTGCAGCCATCATTGTTGTTTTGGTGAGCCCGGGCTGGATTCGAACCCGCCAGCTCATGCATCTTAGCCCATTGACCCACAGGTGCCAAGCCTGGTCTCAAATTCTTGACTTCAAGCAATCCTCCTGCTTCAGCCTCCGAGATGTTAGGATTACAGGAATGATCCACCACATCTGACCTCTTACATTTCAAATGTTTAACATTCTCAGGAGTTATAGACAATTTTTATTTTATTTATTTATTTATTTTTTAGAGACAGAGTCTCACTTTGTCACCCTTTGGTAGAGTGCTGTGGCGTCACAGCTCACAGCAACCTCCAGTTCCTGAGTTTAGGCGATTCTCTTGCCTCAGCCTTCCAAGTAGCTGGGACCACAGGTGTCCGCCACAATGCCCGGCTATTTTTTGTTGCAGTTTGACCAAGACCTGGTTTGAACCAGCCACCCTCGGTATATGGGCTGGTGCCCTACTCACTGAGCCACAGGTGCTCCCCAGAAAATTTTTATTTTTTTATCACTCACTTAGGTAAAGACTTTGTTGTATTGATGTAACTATTGACAATTTCAATAGTTAGGAATTACACTGAGCCATTTCAAGCATAAAAAATGGCTACAAAAATGTTATATATGTTTGTGAAATCAAACTCAGTTTCCATAAAATTATTTAAAAGAATTTTATGTGTATCTATTATAAAAATGTGATGTTTAATATTTACTTTATCATTTCTCTGGCCCATGGTCTATGGTAAATTACTTCCATGTTCTGATGTTAAATCTCCTTCCAAACATTCATCTTTATGCTCTTCAATGGGCTTCTACTTATTCCTGTACAACACACACCGATCTCCTTCCCCACCTTAGGTAAACTTCTTTTAAGCAAGACCGAGATATTCAATTCGGCTCGGCACCTGTGGCTCAACCAGCTAAGGCACTAGCCACATACACCTGAGCTGGCAGGTTCGAATCCAGCCCAGGCCCACCAAACAACAATGACGGCTGCAACCAAAAAATGGCCAGACATTGTGGCGGGCACCTGTAGTCCCAGCTACTTGGGAGGCAGAGGCAGGAGACTCCAGAAATTGGAGGTTGCTGTGACCTGTGATGCCACAGCACTCTATCTAGAGTGACAGCGTGAGGCTCTGTCTCAAAAAAAAGAAAAAAAGAAGCAGGACCGAGATATTCGATTGGCTAACTAAATGTCAGCCTCAGGTCTTATCCTACAAGGATTCAAGGAGGGCTATCATGTTTACCACCTGGTGTTATAATCCCAAATTGACCTTGCTTGTTGCCTCTGCCTCTGGGTTTGTATATAGACACCTGAGCATTATTTCTGGCCTCCTCCCCAACTGTTCTCTCATGTGAATCTCCAAGTACCTCTCAACCCCTTATTCTTCTTTATACTTTATGCTTATTACTCTTCAGAGCAGCTGGGATCACAGGTTTACCTGGCTGTTCTCCTCCTTTCTCTTATTTTCTTTTCAAGCTCCATGAAGAAATTGTTATTTATCCAATACACTCCTAGGTAAATTAATATTTCCCAGTTTTGTGAGATGTCCTCTCTCCCAGACCAAAAGTTTATCTCATCATTTTAATGACATAGCTACCCAGAGTCAAATCAGGATCCATAAATCCAACTTCAGTAGAACAAGACATCGCGATGGCTGCCACTCACGTCTCAGAACTTCCCTCTTTCAAACTTAAAAGAGGTTTGTAGTGAGATGCAGGGAAAATAACCAAGTGGGCCCCCAAGTCTTAAAAATGATGCCTGTGGCTCAATGAGTAGGGTGCTGGCCCCATATACCAAGGGTGGCAGGTTCCAAACTGGCCCCACCTAAACTGAAAAAAAAAAATAGCCAGGTGTTGCAGTGGGCACCTATAGTCCCAGCTACTCGGGAGGCTGAGGCAAGAGAATCACCTAAGCCCAAGAGGTGGAGGCTGCTGTGAGCTGTGACATCACAGCACTCTACTGAGGAGCGACAAAGTGAGACTCGGTCTCTTAAAAAAAAAAAAGATTCCTTTATTTCTCTGATGAAGCCATTCATCCCCACTGGAGCCAGGGTGGTCATTTTGCAAAGTCCTAGGTATCATCTTCAAGCATATTTGTCCCACTCATCCCAACCCGTCCATCATCCGATCAATTCTTCCTCCCTAACTGCTGCTTGGATCTGTCCATTTCTGTCTCTACCGCATTGTCTCAGTTGAAGCCATTATTATGTCCTGCTGGAAATGCATTCCCAAAGGATGGTCTCCTTTACATACTGCCACCAGCATTCCTGCCCCATGTTGCTCAGCTCTGTCAGTAGCTCTCAGTGCTGCACAGCAAAATGAAATACCTTGGATAATGTGGTCCAAATCCTTTTTCTGGCCTCATCCTCCAGGTTGTGCCAATAAACGTGGGCAAAGAGAATAACTGGCAATTCCTGGGTATCTCATGCACTTCCATGCCTTGGGGCTTTTCCTTTCTCTATCCACATAACCTTGATCCTTGCTTTCAGAGGACCTTCTCTGATTCTCCCCTTCCCCACACCTTGCCTAAGTCAACTTCTCCTTCCTCTACTTCCTCCTTAAGCTCCCCTACTTTATTTACTTTGCCAGGCGGAGAAGGACTGCCATCATAATCCTTTCTCACTCTTCCCCAGAACTTGACTTGGAGCCTGGCATATAAGTGCTTAAATTGTTAAATTTCAAAGAATTTTTAAGCTTCTACTTGACTTTACCAATGTAATGACCTTATCAATGGTTTCTTGAATTGGCCACAGGGAAAGTATTCACAGGATGGAAATTGACAAACTTTTGGTGCGGGGAGGAGGGAGCTCTTCCTTGACACACTACTGATGGTAGGAGCAACACGTGAACATGGTCAAAGTCAACTCCTCTCTTCCATATCCCCCTTCAACCTTTCCCAGTTTCTCCCCCAGAACTGAATAGTTTCATGTGTATATTCCAGACCCCTTTTCACACACTTTATGTGTTATGTATTTATCATACTATCTGCTGATTGGTTTTTTTGGACAGAGTTTCACTCTATCACCTGGATTAGAGTGCAGTAGCATCATCAGAGCTGACTGGCATCTCAAACTCCTGAGTTCAAGAAATCCTCCTGCCTCAGCCTCCTGAGTAGCTGGGACTACAGGCACCTACCATCACACCTGGCTAATTCGTCTATATATTTGGTAGAGATGAGGTCCCATGCTTGCTCAGGCTGGTCTCGGACTTCTGCTCAAGTGATCCTCTTGCCTTGGACTCCCAGAGTGCTAGGGTTACAGGTGTGAGCCACCTTGCCTGGCCTATTTGCTGAATTTAAGTCCTGCTAGTTCATAGCCTCTGATCCATGAAGCCATCTCAGACTCCTCCTCCCACTGTCCCTGTTGTGACTTTCGTCTGACCTTCAGCACCAGCTAGTCATTGCTAACTTTCATGTGCCTGTGTTTTGAGAGATTTGAAATTGGAGAAAGCTATCATTCATATTTAAATGCTTGTATTTGCCACAGAACAGGTCCTCAGAAAAGTCTGTGGTTTACCCTTTGATCCAAAGTCTTCTAGCAATCATTTAATGTCATCTGCATACACCATTGAACACAAAAGTATGCAAATAACAAAAACAGTTTGTTTGTTTTTTTCTTTATTTTTTACATAAAGGGCAACTCTAAGTTTCTCAAGGGACTACAGTGCCAGGGTTAGGAATAAAAGACAAGGCAAAAAAAAAAAAAAAGACAAGGCAAGATGGGTGTTTTGCTCATTAACATGTCTTTAGATGGTAAAACCTCCAACTCTTCCTGCTGCCAGGAGCCCCACAGAGAAACTTCTGGCTCTCAGAAAGCATTCTGGTGCTAACACTCCAATGCTTAGCAGCCATTCCCTGTGGCGTGGAGCTCACATCCGACCAGCAAGACACTGGTGATACAGCTTGAGGCCCACCTTGGGACCTCCTGCTTGCTTTGCAGACTCACAGTTCAGATGTGGAGAAAGGATCCCCTCTACCAAGTCCAGATGAATTTCTTTATGACCCCAGAAGCAGAGAGAGTGGGTCTTCAGCCAACAACCCCTACCCCTCTGTGCCGCAGCCCTCCTGAAGTGAGACCACCACACCAGCTTATCTGAAGATCGCCAAGGAAGAGGCTAGAGTACATAAACACATTAAGCCAGATAAACAAGTCCTTGTCTAAAGGGCTCATGCCCTTGCCAACTCATCCATTCTGAGTAACCCAAGACGCTGTGTCACCTTAAGTAACTCAATGACCCTTGATTTTAAGCAAGATCCTTGACAGTCACCAGCCCTGACAAACGAACGTTTTATTTTATTTTTCTTTCCCAAAGGAACGTACACAACTCTCTCACTCATTTTAGAAAAGATTCTCGGCTTACCACATAGGTGGTCAGCTTCAGGATCTCTTAGAATGGGCTGTTTCATGTAGCTACTGCTCCCTGCCATGATGGCCCCTGTAGCCTGGCAGGATCATTGAGTTGGAATTCCCCAAATCCCGATATCTGAGTAGAGGTCACAGCTTTTAGTCTTTGTGAGTTGTTTGCTTTTTACGTCGGACAGGTAATGTGCCCACGTGGTAACAAGATTTGTGAGAGGCACATTTACGCGTGGGCATGAAAACCCAATCATCACGCTTACGAACTACAAAAAGACCGTGAGTTGTTTTTTTAAATGAAAAAGTTAAAAAAAAAAAAAGTTAAAGTAGATATGTATGCATAGGAGAAATTATTCAACTTGACCGCACTATAATAAAGGCAGGAAGTCCTCCCCAGAGAGGAGAAGTTGTAGTCATGGCCACCCAGGGCCATCAGGGCCATTTGGAAAAACTAAGGAGCCATTTTCCTTTGAAGGAAAATGGGTCTCACATCCTGTTAAAAGTCTTCCTTACATGTCAAATGTCTTCTTTGCTTCTTTTCAAATAAATAAAGAAGGTTCATTCCCTTTCCTGAGTTATAACAATTCAGGAAAATTCTATACAAGGCTCACTTCTGATGGATTCCAGGAAGTGGGAAGCAAGTTATGCCTGGGACAGAGGCCCCAAGAGCTCACTAAGGTGCATTTCAGGTGCCCTTGCTGACACATGTATTCTGAGTAACCCAAGACTCTGAGTCACCTTAAGTAACTCAACAACCCTTGATTTCAAGCAAGATCCCTTAAAGCCACCAGGGACAAATATTTTATATTATGTTTTTTTCCCAAAGGAGCACAGGCAACTCCCTCACTAATTTTATTTTATTTT
>CAUYON010017172.1:0-54899 GCA_963573935.1 Arctocebus calabarensis
GATTCACTCAGTTCCAGCCCTATCCCTGATTGATGTTGCTGCTGGAACAGAACAAATTCACAGAATTTATTTCTGTCAAGGCTATTTTCCCTGATCAGACTGGGGCTGCAAATAGGCCTGACTCAGTCTGTGAGTTCCAGCCCTTTGTCTCAGCTTTCATCCCCTGAGGGCAGGTTAGTCTCAAGATAAGCAAAGCACAGCCTCTCTGCAAATATTCTAATCCTTGTGCTGTGTCCCAGCCGGTACTGCCTCAGGCATATCCTTCACGTGCCTTGGTTGCGGGTCCGCTCTGCTGGTGGCTATCACCGGAGAAGCTGCCCATTTCCCCTGGCTGCCCAGAAGACTGGGAGTGTCTCCTCAAAACAACCCCAGGTGTGCAGCTCTCCTGCTATTGTTCCTGGAGCTGGTTGCTGTTTCGTGCCTCAGGAGACCCTCTTTCCAGCCAGGTCCGCTCTCGGCTCACTCCCCTCTCACCACTCCTCAGCCAGAAAACCAGCACAGTTCTGCAACAGTTCATGCCCCATCCACACCCCTTGAGAAAATCTCCAAGAATCTGGACTCTGTGGGGAACAGGCCTCCAGACCTTGGGGTGAGAGTGGAGGGGAACACCAGGAACTCCAACTTGCAGGTAGAGAGTATATACAATTTTATGCCTGGTTGGAGAGCACCGCGGCACCCTAGTAGAGGAAGGAGGTCTGGTTCTTAGAGGGTCTCTCCCGTGGTGTAGAGTGGGAGGACATCTGAACTTTGCTCACTTGTTTGCATGGAGGTATGGAGTATACTGTGAACCTCTCTCATGGGGGAGGGGACTCCCGTCCACTTGGTGATGTGCTCTGTACCTTTTATTTGTGTCCACAGGGTCTCAGGTCACCCCAGCAGCGTTGATGTGCCCTCTTCAACCTTTTCTTTTGGCTCAGATCCAAACCATTGGCTTTCTTGCTGAATTTCTGTCCTTTAACTCTCCTTCTGGATGGGAACCTCTGCAGAAAGCTGGTTCCAGACAGCTGCTGCTTATTCTTGAATTTGACAGTTACCTTTTGAACAAAATTTTTTTGAAATACTAAATTATAAGTAAGATTAAGTTTATTCATAAATCTAAAAGTATGGCTTTCATAATGAATTATGCAAAATAATTTGAAAATACATTTAAACCATGTAATTAATAAAATATTTTTTATAAGTTTGAGATTCATTGCACTTTGAATTTTGTGATACCCTAAGGAAATAATTAAAAATTATGTAATTTTTGCAACAAGCATTGGTTAATTGTTTCTGATAGCAGCAAGATTCTGCAGTATATGATGGTTCTAATAGTGACTTCCTCAGTGATGCTTTTCTAATGACTCTTCAAAAATTGGTAGGCCTTGTAATCCTGCATAAGTTCATTGCTATCACTGACATTGTCTTAGAGACCAGCTAACCTGTTCATATTTGATGGACATACAATACAGAGTGAGCAATGCCAACAGCCACCTCTGACCCTGCATGCAACATGTGGGGTGATACAAACAACCCTGAGAGTGAGTGTGGTGCTGCCTGTGGGTTAACATTATTGTCTCCTAGAGGACAAGGGCGCCTAATAACTTTCTAGAAGCTGCACCACTAGTCGATGTTGAGGAGATTAGCAACCAGGGTATCTGATTCTAGAAGGCATCCTCTTACATGTTATTCTACATGTACTTATTATAATGGCTCTGTCTGAAAACAGTGTTATGTTGCTGCTGTATGCTTCTCTTTGGCCCTATTATTATTATAAGTGGCCTAAAAAAGAAGTAAAAGTTGGTGTGTTTTCCTTTAGGGTAGAGAAGACATACATAGGTGAAACTATTAAAATTAATTATGCAAGCAACATGTAATATGCTGGGTTTTGGTCCCGACAACGTATTTGAGAACGTAGGCTGAATTGGGATGAATTTCTTTTTCACTGAATTGGGACTTAAAATACATCATAGAGAAAAGAAAAAGCAGAAGAAAGTCATTCTCAGTGGACAAAAGAGCAAGGGGCCAAACCCAAAGAGAAGCAAGATCGTGCACTGGAAACTCAGTGCTGGGAAAAAGACCTTTGAAAGACAACTGACTCTATTTTGGGCAGTACAACTGAATGTCACCTTCTATTTTGAAATAGAGGAAGTTCAGCAGTAGAAAATAAGCATTAATAATTAGGATTGTTATGCCTCTGGTATTTTTTGGTAACAGAGTTCCAATTATCAAAACTTTGAATTCTTTGGGGACGGAGGAAGTTAAAAGCTATGAATTGACTTAACGTGTGAATTTATGTGGCCTATATACAAATGACAGACACGTGGTCTCCCCTTTGTGTGTCAGTGTCACAATTTCATCTTCTTATAAAGATACTGGTCATATCGAGTTAGGGCCTCTGTTAAAGTGCTCATTTTAACTTGATTACATTTTTAAATAGCCTACATATAAATACAGCCAGATCTGAAATACGGTGTGCTAGGACTTCAATGTATAGATTCTTCAGGGGGGATATGACTTATTCCACCAATGGCAGACAATTGCAATTTCTCGACAGGTCATAGTCAATGCATCTGTTGCATATTCATACATTTTCTGATATGAAACTACTTTTGATTTCCTGGAATAAATTGAGCATAACTTATTGAATACTTGCTCTTATGACATATTCCTGGATTCTAACATAAACTTTACATCTATATTCACAAGACAGGTTGGTTTATTGTGTTTTTTTGTTTTGAATATATTACTTAGGGTTTGTAATCCATATTAGGTTGGCAAATTTGGAAATCTATAAAAAATGGATAGTTTTCATAGCAAAATATGCATTTAGAGATATCAAGAAGAAGGGAAAACTTACACAGATAGTCTACATAAAGCATCGAAAAACTACGACACATTTCCCATTACAAAAGATTCCAGGAATATATGATTAGTCATACATGGTAATTGTTAATACTCTGCTACAATATCCTTAAAAAACTCAGTGGTTGAGAAATGTGCTTCACAGCTGAGTAAGGCCATGCTGTTCTGGTTGGGTGAACCTCTTTTGTAGCTCTCCCTCAAGAAATGGCACAAAGATTCATTTCTGTCACCCAGATATTATTGAGGAGACAAAAGGGAGGAAAAGAGGCAAAAACTGCCTTAAATTTGTAATACTCAACTTACATTTGACTTCTGCAATTACGAGAGGTGCTCCACATGACTGGTATTCCTCTTTTGTTTGGGTGTGTATTTAGAGTGACAATTTTAATACAGTTGTTTTGCTTTCTTAAAATATGTAGCTGTTTTTGCCACCCTCTGTCTGCACACAGTGTGAGTGTGTGTGTGTATGTAAAACCTAGGAGAGAAAAGGCTTTGAAAGTAACAGTGACGAGAGAAGAGGCCGCATCAAACTCATCTTCAAGGCTAACACATGGTGGGAAGCAGTGTCCTTGTCTCTTCCAAGTGCCAAGAGAAGATTACTTCCAACCCAAATCTGATGCCTGCCTACACCATGATTCAGGAGTAGAGGGAATAAACCACTTTTGAACAAATAAATATTAAAGATTTTATAACCTACAGACCAAGTCTGAAAGGACTGGGCTATTTCCAACTGCAGGCATTGCTCAGTAATGGATAAATAAATGATGCACTTTTGCAAAACAATGTTTTGCAAAGAATATATAGAATGACCAAATAAATAACTTCATGGAAAATGATTGGAATCAAGTGTGATAAATGAAACATTTTATACGATTTAAGATGATTATATTTTACATTAAATTCCTAAATTAGCTGAGTGTTATCACTACTGCAACACTGTGCATCATAGGGCGCCTAAGTGGGATGGCTTCATAAAATCTCAAGAATGCTTAGCTAGTCTTTATTACAATTTTTTCCATTTTTAAAAAATTTAGCAATAAATTCATATTATGTTATGAGAAATGTCTGGATCAAATTAATCTCAATAAGGTCTTTTGTTTGTTTCTCTCCCTCAATTATATTTTTTTAGAAAGGAAAATGAGAAATGCACTTTAATTTTATCTGGCAGATATGTTCTTGAAAGAAGGAGTTACCTGTTCTACAGAAGTCAAATTGGATTTTAAATGTACTGAAATAGATGATAATTTCATGTAATCTTATAGTCAATCTTTTGAGAGGTGAAAAATGCTCCTTATCTCTCATGCTTTCTATGCTATTTTTAATTTCCATATTGAATTTTGCAAAACTATATATGTCCTCATTTTTCAGCTACTATTATCCTGGTATTAAGAATATTTAAGTCTATTCAACTGTGTCTAATCTGCAGATATTTTTTCTCCCACTCATCTTCTGGCTAATAACTACTTAAAATTTAAGTTTCAGAAGGGTGGTAAAAATGACTGCCATTCACCAAGTAGATGAAAGCATTTTCCAAAGGAAAGACCCTTTGCCTCTTACAGATGAGCTCCTTGGAAGCATTCCCCTCATTGTTTTCCACATCAGCCCTAGCAAATCAAGGATGATTGACAGGGCTTAAGCATTTGTCTTCCAAAGTTTTAAGTAAGTCACAAAATAAACATGCATCTTTCTCTGTAATCAGCATACAAATTCTGAATCCTAATGAATATATATGATCTACAATCTTATTTTACAATACTCTTATTTTGGAGGACAAGCCTTGATAATTACTTTTCCTTCTAAATTCTTTTGAGTAAAATTATTCACAGGATTGCCTCCAGAGAGAATGCATTGCTCTCCTGTAACAGGTATTATCTCAGCCCTGTGCTCCTGAAAACTCCCTTATCCACATGACCTGCCTGAGAACATTTTTAGAAATGTGGAAGGGGGGTCTGTAGTCAAAGGCAGCTTTGGGGGCCTGCGCTGGGCCATCTGCCCAGAGTCCCACACTCGGAAAGTGTAGGATTTTTAAGCTCAGAGGCTGCTTAAAATCTTAAAATCTTAATAGTTCGTCTACAGGCTTCATGTTAGTATTGAGTACATTGCATACTTGCTTTTCTGTTCTTTACTTTACTAAGCATACTTGCTTTCTATTCTGTACTTTACTAAGAAAAATATTTCTCCACCTCCTCCCAGGTAAATACAAAAATGCAAAGTCTCCGTCTAATTTTATGGCTTAATAGTATTTCATGGTATACATACATCACAGTTCGTTGATCCATTCCTGGGTTGATGGGCACTTGGTTTGTTTCTACATCTTGGTGATTTTAACGCAAGAGAAAAAGTCAATTTAATTCAAGTTGGAGAGGGGAGAGGCGGAGGGAGGGGGGTGGGTGAGCTCCCACCTGATGAGCACAATGTAAGGGTGCACGGCACACCTCCTGGGTGAGGGGCACAACTACAGCAAGGCCCTCACCTCACAAATGCAAACATCGTACCCTAATCATTTGTGCCCTCATATTAATCTGAAATTTAAAAACTAATTCTTAATGTTGATCTCTTTGAGTTTGTGTTTAGTTAAAGTGAAATCATTGGGACAAGAACTCTTTCTTTCCACTATATATCTTAATGTTTTAATTTTATGAATACCATGGGGTAGTTATTTTGTTTTTGTTTTTAATAAAGGTGTATATGTGGTTTTAAAAAAGATTATGTACATCTATGAGTACGTTATATGCTTAAATCCATCAGGCCTGTTACAGATTTTCACCTAATTAGTTTTTAAATGAAAAAAAAAAAAAAACTATACGTGTCCAGCTCATTGTTTTCTATTACTGTTTTGACAATTGGTTTGTTACACACATCAATTGAATGAGAGTAATATACAGTGAGATGAGTGACAAGGAGCAATTAATTTTCAGGAGTCGATGATAAAGTTACTGGAGGACAGCTACCCTTGATGACACTTCATGAGCTGCCAAATATTTGGCAAGAAATTAAGGAATGGTCCTACCCGGAGTTTTATGAACACTATAGCACTTAGGAAGACATGTGAACTACCTACCTAACAATAAAAATCAGCTGTACTTTTCTTCCCGTTTTGCTGGGCCTGTACCTGTTTACTCTTAGATTCAGTCTCAGCATTTCCCACCATGGGCTCTGCATCCCAGGAAATTAGTCTTTTCAGGATCTCAAGCCAATTGCCCTGCAGGGAGTTTAGAACCAGTTGGTGGCACTGATGAGCGACTGGGAGGAAGAGGATGCAAAATGTTGGACTATTTATTTATTTATTTATTTATTTATTTAGACAGAGTTTCCGTCTGTTACCCTGGGTAGAATACTATGGTGTCACAGCTCACAGCAACCTAAAAACTTCGGGGCTCAGGCCATCCTCCTGTCCTCAGCCTCCCAAGTAGCTGGGACTATAGGTGCCTGCCACCATGCCCAGCTAGTTTTTCTATTTTTAGTGGAGACAGTGTCTCACTCTTGCTCAGGCTGCCCTTGAACTCCTGAGCTCAGGTAGTCCACCTGTCTCCACCCCCCAGAGTGCTGGGATGGCAGGTGTGAGCCACCACACCTGGCCTCTACTTGTCCGTCTTAACCCCCTGTGCTCTGCTAGTTCTGTCTGCTGCCTTTGTTGTCCACACCTGTGAGAGCCGTGGCGACTTCCTGTTCATTGCTGGGTTTATCATCCCTTATTTGCTGGTAGAAATTGTCTGCTGAAGTCTCTGTGTCAAGTACCTTTCATGGGTTCTGTCTGGCTGATTGATGAAATTAACTAGTCACGTTGGTTACCTCCTGCAGCTCTAGATTTAAAAAATTTAAAAAGGGATTGATGTTAGAAGAAATGGGGACTCCGAAGCCATTTATTTGCCGGCTTGAATGAGCACGCAAGGTTGTGCTCTTCAAAATAATGACACCCAATTTTTCATTTAAATGTGGCCTCTTGCTTGAGGCTCTGTCTCAAAAAAAAAAAAAAAAATGTGGCCTCTTAATTGTCTCTTCCCCATGTCTGGTGTCACATGTGAACATGAAGTTCTGTTTCCAAAATGCACTCGAGGAGTAGTCATTGCAAGTGCCAAGCTTCTCGTGAGGCCACATCCTGTAGATGAATCGTAACGGAAAGAAAAATATAATAAAGTTAAGTACCACGTGTCTTCATTTGCACACACTCTTAAGTCTCTATCTTTCCCCTCACTCTGGATGTCAGAGCTTGTCTAGTACTTCACAAGTTAAAAACAAACATAACAACAAAACCCCGAACATTAGTGGTATATGAGTAAAATTTCCGCCACCAAATCTTCCCATTTTTCTTAACTCCTCCCGATGACGTCCTCCTTCCTTCTGCGTATAGATTCCTTTAGGTGACCTTGCAGGACGACTGCCCCGCCCATCTCTGTCTGTCAATCTGAACGTTCTGTGCCAGCCTGGTTGGTGGTTACCTCCTGTTACAATACGCACACATGTGCACACCCCTGCCCTGACTGTCCATTCCTCCCCACCGGGTCTGTTTGTTTGTCCTTCACACAGACGGACTCCATTGCTGAGTGAGTTTCTCGCACCTGCCTCTTAACAGGTTGGCTAAGAACTTTGTATTCAATTGTTACTGTTAGAGGGTGTTTACTGTCACTTACTTTTTATTTTACTCTGATTAGCTTTTTAAATTCTTTTTCACTTTTCTACATAGAATTTAACCTCTTACCCAGAGGGAAGGTTTACTTCCATTTGCCTGTGATCTTTTTGCGCTTCAGCAACTGGTATCTGCATAAAGATCAGTCACAATTCCTTGCTATGTATTGTGTGGCAGAGTGAGACTCTGTCTCAAAACAAAACAAAACAAACAAAAAAAACATAGTTGAAAGAAATACTTACTTCATGACAAACCATCAAAAATCATCCACATTTGGAAAAGATATGTAGAAACTAATCATGAAAGAAAGATGTTTTAAAAAAAATCAATTTTCCACAATTTTTTCCCAAAATTACTTTCTAAAATATTTCTGAAATCTCATTGTTCCATAGAAGTGCAAATTAAAATTCCTTTGGAATTTTTTTCTTTTATAAAACTTTAAAATTTGATTTGAAGTATCATCAACAGAAGGTAGGTATGAAAGTATAGTAAAAAAAATATATCAAGGAACAGGAAGAGAAGTGAATCAAATTTACACATGTCAAGACTCTGCATAGCTCGGTATTAGTGCAAAAAGAAGCCAGTATTCCAGGGATAATCTTTACAAAGCATGAACCCAGACCCCAGAATAGATGGGGAATTAATATGTGAGGGCATTTGTTATCAGTGCTTAGTTATCATAATCCACATCTTTGGATCGGAAGTTGGATTTGATCTGTCTTTAAAGTGATATTTCTCATATAAGCAAAATTTTCTATGATAGGAAATATTTTCACTGTGAGGAAATAAGAAATTAAAAACTAAGAAAGCAGCAACACAATATTTTGTCAGTAAATAACTGTGCAAATATCAAAGAAATAAACTATCCATAAAATTAATAGTATTATCAAGTGGTAAAAGACAAGTTAGTCTTGGGTAGCTGAGAAAGCATGACTAATCAATAATTGTGAATGAGTACTTCTCTTTTGCAGGAAAGAATTATACTTTTCCCATTACAGCCTTGTAGATCAGATATAACTGACAATGAACGCAAATTTAATTCTCATTGCAATTCATGACTCGGTATCTGTCACGTGGAAAGCAGTGAATTGGTTGTCAATTAAGTGGATGCTATTTCAATCTGCATGCGTGTTCCTGAAATAATTTTAAAAGACTTCTATTCAACTTACTGACAAAAGAACCTCATCCATAATATTGGCTTTTTTTTCTTTTTATTCATCTGAAATTGTGTTCCCTAATCCTGAGTAGATATTTGGATAGGCGTGGATGAAGATTGATTCAGTCCCAATTACAGAAGCCATTCAGTTAATTATCCTCAGGTTACCCATATAACACGCAGCTTTATAGATGAAAATCACTTTTGTCTATGGTCCTGACTCAATAAACGTCTTATGGGACCAGCACAGAACAGGTAATACAGTAAGTATAACTTAGTACATACGCTTGTAATTATATTGCCCCACTTAGAAGAGCCTCTCATTCTGCCTTGGAGCTGGTGCAATTTGATAGTTGTTAAAGTGAGAAGTAGAATTCTGAGTCTGTTGTAATGCAGGTTTGTATTTCTCAAAAACTACAAAAATTATCTCTGAAAGGACAGCTATTTTTTCAAATTAAGTCTTTCAGAAAATAAGTTTTCTGAGGGAGTGAGTATACATCTTACTTTCTAGGGAAAATAATTCATTGTTTTAAAAACTAGAGATGGCATCATTTGGCAGCTTAAGATTTCATAGAACAGAGGTTGAAATTAATCTACCTGAATACAAATGACCAGATTATGATGGTGATCGTCTCTGTGTGCAAGTGTTATAAGAATAGTGGGTTTCTGGTGATCTCATCCTGTGCTTCCAGACACTCATTTCTTTTCCTTTTCTTTCTTTCTTTCTTTTCTTTTTTTTTTTTTTTTTTTTGATAGAGTCTCACTCTGTCACTTTGAGTAGAGTGCCATGCTGTCATAGCTCACAGCAACTTCAGACTCCTGGGCTCAAGCAATTCTCCTGCCTCAGTTTCCAGACACCTGCTACCATGCTTGGCTAGTTTTTCTGTTTTTAGTAGAGATGGGGGTCTCCATCTTGCTCAGGCTGGTCTTGGACCCCTGTGCTCAAGCCGTCCACCTGCCTTGGCCTCCCAGAGTGCTGGATTACAGGCATGAGTCACTATGCCTGGCCTCATTTCATCTACTTTATTACATGCCATTTCTTTGTAAGACTGTGCTAAATTGCACCCATCATACCTCTTGGGTACTTTGTACAGCTGTTACCTGTCCCAGTTACTGTATGGGATATATCCCCCTTAAAGGAACAATAGCATGTTTTGTCTCTGCCTACTTATACCTCTCACCCCCTGTAACATAGAACAATTAATTGTCGCATAGGAGGTACAGTTATCCTTACACTACAGAACCCAAGCCATAGAATAAATAAATGTGTGTAGGATGAGGAAAGTCTGGACAAGTACATAAAATAGCTGCAGGTACCCTCAGAGTGTGGAAGGCAAAGGCCTCCTAATGTCTAAACTTTTATCATGTGATGTAGTGATGCCCTTTCTAGGGGTCAAGATGCAGAACTACGAAATGTTGATGATGGAGAGGAAAAGTGTCAGTTCAGCCATGTGGAGACCTTTGAACAGAGCTGCGAGGCAGCACGGCCAGCGAAGCGAGCCTGAGGGAATGTTTGTCATGATGATGCTTCATGGAGAAGGGCCACATCCATCCCATTGTCAGTGGGGCACCTAACAAAAACAGGGTGTCTTTTGAAATAACAGATCGATTATTTTCATGCCAACCAGTGTTTTTCAACCTTTTTATTACACAGTACACTCAGACCTACAGTTAAACTTCCATAGCACAGTTAAATTATGTTAATAAAAAAAAAAGAATTTATAATTACTGTGCTTTGATCTTTTTTTCTTCTTTTTTGTTGTTGAAATTTGGCAGGGGCAGGGTTTGAACCTGCCACCCTCACTATATGTGGCCGGCGCCCTGCTCACTGAGCCATAGGTGCTGCCAGCTTTGAACTTCTTTTGAAAATAATTTAATGACCTAAAAATTTTTGCGGCACACCTAAGATTCTCTCACCGAGCACAGGCTGAAAATCACTGCTCTAGCCAAATGCTTAATCGAGCACTCATTTAGTGCTAATGAAACAATGAATTTAAAGGAGAGGATTGAAAAATAGTAGTATTTGAGCTGCAGGTGTATATGTGGGTATTGTACATGTAGAGAGGACGGTTAATATTAGGGAAGAGAAGTTTGAACATGCTGTCATGGAATGAAAAAGGGCAAAAAAGGAAGTGATGTAGAGAGGGAAAATTTGGAAAAATACATTGTATGTGCACACATCGGCATGGTATGTTGCATGCACACACATGTTGCATGTACACGCTCAAACAGGCATGGGTATGTAGTAAAGAAACTGAGAGAAAAACTAATAGATATTATATTAAATAAACTAACAGTAGACGAGAACGTTGTATGATTCAGATGCTGGAGTTGGGGGATGCTGGTGCAGTGAAAAGATCAAAGAGTAAAACGAGCGATGTCTTTTCCCCCTTATGCAGCTATGTCATTGAACTCTCTTATGGATTGAGTTGATTGAAACTGTATCAACTGTTTATTCTTCTCCATGGGTTTCTGTAAAAATGTGATGATTGAAGCTGCTAGCATCAATCAAGGTAGGAACATCCTTCAGCAACATGCAACCAAAGCACATTGGTGGTTTCAAAGGACACCCAGGATGAAGAGGTGGCCCCCCAAACTGCTAAATTCCAGAGCAAAGGATCCTTAGTTGACCATGAAATGATCTAGCCAGGAAATGACATCAATCAAGTCAAGTCTACTCAAAAACTCAATGGCTAGATAGGTATTTTAAGGGCTACTTGTCACATGTCACTTCTGACACTGCTTGCCAGGGCCCAGTTTAAGTAGGTTCCGGACACGGACTGCTAAGTTACCTTGCTCTGGTACAGTTTCTCTTAGGTGCCTGAGGGCTATCTGCTTTAGCTGGAGAGAGAGAGTCTTAGAGAGAGTAAAGCAGTCTTCTTAGAATAGATAGATCTTAGTCATTATCAGAGCTTGGTAATCTTCAGCAGAGAGACGCTGTGCTGGTGTTCTGCAGGCAGGAGAGGAGACAGAGTAAGTGTGTCCAGGATAGAGTGCGCATGCTCCCACTGCCTGCTCCTCCAGCCTCATATAAGGCTGATCTCGTGCCTCTCAACACCACAGGTGTACAGACTGCTAACTCACCACTGCTCTCTTCTCGTGAGCTCTCATGCTTGTTAGGAGAGCCAAATCCCTCTCCACGCCCTTTCCACCCAGGTGTTCCATTATTGAGCTATACAGGTATTCTTATAACTATTACTCCTAGCCATAGGCTATATGGGCCACAACACTACTTGTTTCTAAATGATGGGACTTACTCACTCACTGGCCAGATCCAGGCTGTGTCCTAACGTACCCCACATGTGCGCCAAAAACCAAGCTCATCATTGGTTTTGTTGTTATCTTATTGCTATTGCGGCACAAAAAGCAGGGAATAGAGACAGAAATATTGAAGTCGGCAACAACAAGGGTTCATTTGTGGCCAAAGGACCCAGTGGACAGAGGGAGAAGCAAAATAAGTAGTTGGAAGTAAAAAATATTGGAATGAGAGAGAATCCAAGCAAAATTGCAACAGGTAACATAATACCAGTAATGCAACTGAGGATTGAATTGGGAATAGTACTTTCTGGTATACTTATGCCATAGTTTGTTCCATTCATACCAAATAAATATTTTTTAGAAAATTTATGTGAAATGATAAATGATCAAAAGAGACAGAAAAATAAACTCACTCTCCAGAATTTTAAGAGATTCAAAAATGCTTTTAAAAAACCCAATTAACTGTTTTTATCAAATGAGTAAAATTTCAGAAAATTAAAATCACCATTTTTTTGTCCATGGAATAACAAAATACTCATTTCTTAATGTATCCTATAGAATTGTAATCAGAAAAACTCGGGAGTGTGACATTTTTGTTTATAGGGATAAAAGTGTATATACAGAGAGGAAACATCCTATATAGAGAGACTTCCTAGATTTGAAGTCAGATTATAACATTTACCATATCTAGGTGGAAATGTTGCAGTCTTGGTTTAAATATTCATTTCTTTTGATCCAGCATTTCCACTCTTAAAATTAAAATCATTCCCACCAGAGAGAAAAAGATGAGGCCTGATGAGGTTACATGCAGCATTGTTCATTTATGAATGTAACTCTACCATGCAATGGCATGCAATGTATTTTTAAGTGTACTGGTATAGAGAGAGATCTCATATATTATTACGTGGCAACAGTCAGTGGGAAAAAGTGTGTGTGTGGTCACTCCCATTTTTGAAAATAGTATATTAATATAGGAACAAAGATGTACAGGAACACACAAATGTTACAGCAGTTTCCATTGGCAGGTGCAATTAGAAAAGAATTTCACTATATTGCTTATCTTAGATGTTTTAATATTAAATTACTTTCTCTTACTTTTATGCTCAGAAAAAAAGTAGTGATGTATAAATAGAAGCTTATGAACCCATTTAAAGTATGTGCCAAAATACGATGGTGACAGTATGACAATTTAGAAAAGTCCATCTACTATGTGCTATACATCATATTTTTTAAGTACCTTAAATAATGTCTGACAAGAATTGATAATATGGTACTTACGACTATTGTGCAGAATAAAACGGCAATTCTACTGAGAAAGGCATAGCACGTGTAATTGGAGCACAGCGTTTTCGTTTTCTATGAAGATTCATTTTATATGGGTCCCTTAAATGGCCTTTTACAAGGCCATTCCTGCTGTCAGCTTGCCCAGTTTGCTTACATAAACAGAAAATTAACAGCCCATATTCTTGAATCAGTACCCTGTACAGTAGGTGGGAACTTCTCTGGAATAGTGGCTCCCATCTTTATTAGGAAGTGCAACGATATTTGTCATTTGATGTTATGCTTTGTTTGGTCTATCAAAAAAAATCTCGTAAAGTGGAAGCAATTTCTGAATACATAAATTGTTTTCTAACACGTGTTTCAAACGTAGTAGAACCATTGCCAGAGTTTTAAACCTGAGCAATAACAATGCTGCCTGCCCTTGGTCTGCCTTGCTTTGTGTTGATGTGTTATTTCAAGGGCTGTTGTTTAATAAACCACATTCCCAACGTAGTTAGGATGTATGTCAATACCTTTGATAGGCTACTGTGATCTTCAGGTTTCTTTTTTTAATATTTGCAATCCGTTCATAATAGCGTTCAGTTAGAGGGACTAAAATGATAATCAAAGAGAGACTGTGTGTTTGTGCAAGAATTTGTGTTATTAATAGTGTTACTGTTTTTAAATTTTTTATATTATGTATTTATAGGACACATATGATGCTTTGTGAATACAGTATGAATTAATCAAAGCAGGAAAATTGGTGAATGCCTCACCTCAAGCCTTTGTCATTACTTTGTGGTGAGAATTTCACAGTTCTACTCTTTTATTTATTTTAAAGTACACTACAACTTATTGTTAAATGCAGTCACTTTGTTGTGTTATCAAATATGTCTCATTCTTTTTATCTCGCTGCATTTTTGCACCCATTAACCCCTCCCACTGCCTTCCCAGACTCTAGTAACTACCCATCATGCTCATCTTTCTCCTGTTTTAATCTTTAGCTCCTGCATATGAGCGAGAGCACACAGGATTGGTCTTTCTGTGCTTGGCTTATTTCACTTAACATAATATTCTCTACTTCCATCCATGTTGTTACAAATGAGAAGATGTCATCCTTTTTCGTGGCTGAATGACATTTCCACTGGGTATAGGCATCACATTTCTTTACACATTGATCTGCTGGCGGACACTTAGGTTGATTCCAAACCTTAGCTGTTGTGATAGTGCCGCAATCATCACAGGAGTGCAGAAATCTTTTTGATATGCAGATTTCCTTTCCTTTGTCTATATACCTAGCAGTGGGATTGCTAGGTCATATGGGAGTACTATAGTTTATTTTTTGAGAAGCTTCTGACTGTTTTCCATACTTATTACACTAATTTACATCCCCACCAACAGTGTGTGAGGGTCCCCCTTGCTCTACATCCTCACCAGCATTTATTATTGCCTGTCTTTATGATAAAAGCCTTTTAAACTGGGATGAGAGAAGTTTCATTGTAGTTTTGATTTGCACTTCTTTGATGATTAATGATGTTGAGCATTGTTTCATACACCTGTTTGGCCATTTGTTTATCTTCCTTTGAGAAAGGTCTATTCAGATCCTTTGCCCATTTTTTAAAACAGATTGTTAATTGATTTTTTTTCTATTGAGTTGAAGCTCCTTATATAATCTATTCCAGTTATTAATCTCTTGTCAGATGGGTAATTTCCAAATATTTTCTTTCATTCTGTTGTATGTGATTTGTTGATTTTTTTACTTTGCCATATAGAAGCTTTTTAGCTTGATGACATCACATTTATCCAATTTTGCTTTGGTTTCCTGTACTTTTGGGGTATATACTCAAGTAATCATTACCCAGATCAGTGACCTAAAACATTTTCCCTATGTTTTCTTTTGGTAGTTTCATCGTTTCAGGTGTGGTATTTAAATATTTAATCTATTTTAGTTTCATTTTTGTATATGGCCAGAGATAAGCACACCAAGTTCTATTTTTCTCCATATGGATATCCAGTTTTCCCAGCACCATCTATTGACAAGACTGTCCTTTCCCCCGTGTATGTTCTCGGCAGCTTTGTTGAAGGTTCACAATAGATGTGTGGATTTATTTCTGGGTTCTCTGTTCTGTTCCCTTGACCTGAGTGGTTGCTTTTATGCCAGTGCCATGCTGTTTTGCTTACTATAGCTCTCCAGTGTAATTTAAAGTCAGGTCATGTGATTCCTCCAGTTTTGTTCTTTTTCAGGTTGGGTTGGACTATTCTGGGTCTTTTGTGGTACCAAAGACATTTAAAATTTTTTTTTTCTATTTCTGCGAAGAATTTCATTTTTCCCCCCAAGGGAATTACATTGAATCTGTAGATTGCTTGGGGTAGTATGGACATTTAAAAAATATTGGTTCTACTGGTGCATTAGTATAGAACATCTGTCCAATTTGTGTGTCCTTTTTCAACCTCGTTTATCAATGCTTTATAGTTTTCATTATAGTGATCTAGTACTTCTTTTTATGTACCCCACAGGGTTTGATATAGTGTGTATTCATTTTCATTTGTTTTGAGGATTTTTAAAATTTCATTACTAATCACTTTATTGACCCACTGGTCATTTAGGAGTGTATTATTTATTTTCCAATGTTACCACTGTTATTGATTTCTAGTTCTATACTATTGTGGTCAGAGTAAATAATTGATGTGATTTCATTTTTTTAAAATTTTTTAGAATGTGTTTTTGGCCTAACACAGGGGTGGGGAAACTCTTGATGGTAGGTAGAATTCCACATTAATTTAGCTGTAATCAAATACGGCCATATTAAAAAAACTTCAATTAGATATACTTAGAAATGTGCATTATTTTGTAAAAGTTGAACTACTCTTTGTTTAATCATTTCAAACAAGGAAAACTATTTGTTAATTTTAAAGTTAACTGATGTTTTAATGATTTGGTAGTGTCTTCTTTTTGTTAGAAAGCACTCGAATGTTTGTGGTCTGCAGTTTCAGCTGCTCCGATAGGGTGGCATCAGTCATTTGTGACCTTTAGGGTATCTCAATTTGGGGTAGGAAGGAGAATATAGGTTCACAGCAATAAGTGATGAAAAGCAAGAAAGCGTTTTGGGAGAAAGGTGTCAAAGGCATGGCTGTTTTTCTGTATTTTAATCAGATCTTTCTTAGCATCAAACAAAGGCTTTAAAATGTCATCTACTTAGAGTCAATTGATTCCTCCTGTCATCAGGCATCATTCAGGTGCCTTGGTGATATCATCCAGGAGAGGCCGAAATGTTGATTTGAGTGTGATGTCATGGTTCTGAAAACCTATTTTATAAGAAAATATTGAATCTCTCATTTAATTTATTGAATAATATGCTGGAAGTAAACAGAGAATGTTTGTATGGACACCCAAAGTACCATCCTAGCCTCTGAAATTTGTTAAGTGGTACCTTAACATTAAGTCAGTACCTTCTGCACTAGATTTTCTTTTATGAGAAATAAAAACAGTAGCCCTAATCAACATCTTTAGGAAATAACTCTAAAAGAATATGGGGTGAGGAATCTGAAGAGTAGGGAGGAGAGAGAGAGAAAGAGGGAGGGGGGAGAGAGAGAGAGAACGAACTCAGGGCCATTTCTCTAGGCAGAAAGATTCACTTTCTTGCCTTTGTAACCAGAGAATAATGAGCATAATTTAAACTTTATTTGATGACTGAAAGTCAAAGAAAAATGAATGTAACATGTCATTTTAATACTGATAAAAATAATTACACAGTTCATAGTTGATATTTAAAAGGACAAATGTCAGTTTTCTGGAAAAACCAACTGTGTGCAACAAACTTCATGAAGGAAAAAATTCTTTCATTTTCCACTATCGGAAAATAAATGACCACTGTGGTTATTTTCACTTATTTAAACATGATCATATTTTGTGTCTGGCCCACTGAAGATAAGAACCCGGTAGAGAAAAGTTCAGAGCATGTAATTAACTCACTGACACCAGTTATGATGGGTTTATTTCCTGGTTTTCATAACATTCATGTAGACTATACTTTTCTTTGCAGACAAGAATGAAAAATATTGTGTATTTGTGAAATTTGTTACGTTAGCTATTAAAAGCTCTGGAGGATTCAAAAAGATCACAAAGTATAACTGAGATATTCAGGGACTTATTTAGTTTAGCCGTGGCACTGTTCATCAAAACAAAGGCAATGTTGTAAGGCATGTCACAAAACCGTAAAAATGGAAACAGGGCAGAAGCAGCAGGAGCCGGTGTATGGGGTCGAGTGGCACCTCAGTGAGCTCTCCTTGCAATTGAAGGTGGCATAATCGATCATTCAAAAACTTAAAAAGGAAATTAATGAGACACCTAATTAAAAATTGCTGAACGCCCTCAGTTATGCTGTTTAAGTGAGATCATCGTTTTAGTTCCCAGCTTAGAATTGAGACTAATTATTCAATTAAAATTTCAGTGAAACATCTACCTTATAAAACCTCTACTGTAGGCATTTAAAATGTTGACTATTAAATATTCTTAATGAACAGGCAGCCATCTGGCATTACTTTGATTATTTTAGGGTATTTCCCCTTTTCTGTCCTGAAATTAAATTACCCTTCACTTTTACAGGTGGATCAGAGATAGCAGCTTTTTAGTAAAATAAGGTCAACTTATAACTCTGTGATCTTTTCATAGATTTTTTTTTTAAAGACTAGTGCTTTGGACTGTTGCCATTTCCTTACACCTGAACTAAGATTTCTTTTTTTCTGCTAGGTCTAGACATTTTTTAAACCAATATTGACCATGTGGTCATGAAATGAGACTTTATAAAACAGAATAATTATATTTTGGGACCAATTATCAGTTGTCCCTACTCAAAAGAATCAAGATTTATTTTTTATTTTCTAGTTTAAAATATACTGTACATGAGTGTGTCCTGATGGCTTTCACACTACGGGCACACACAGATTATAGACAAAGAATGGGTTAAATGTTCTAATAAAATACAGCCCATTTAAAAAGTATATTAAAACACAATTACAACTCTATCCAGGTTAATACAAAAGACATAAAGTCTCGGTCTTTTTAATGGCTGAATAGTAAGTATTCCATGGCATACATATACCGCAGTTTGTTAATCTATTCCTGGGTTGGTGGGCATTTGGATTGCTTCCACATTTTGGCGATTGTAAATTGAGCTGCGATGAACAGTCTAGTGCAAATGTCCTTTTGAGAAAATGGTTTCTTTTCTTCTGGGTAGATCCCGGGCTGGGACTGGGAGTGGGGGGTGGGGGAGCCAGGGAATGAAGGAGGCCGGAGAAGGGAGGATGGAGGGGGTGGGGGGGTCACGGTGTATGGCACACCTCTTGGGGTTGGGACACAATTATAAGAGGGACTTTACCTAACAAATGCAATCAGTGTAACTTAACCGTACCCTCAATGAACCTGAACCAATAAAAACAAATGTAAAATCATAATTACATTTCCTGAACAAATTTAAACTAGTGTTGATGAGGGCCCCCAAACTCTTTGGAGGAGCCGGCTCAGATAAAAAGTAATGATTGTAATCAGCCACTGTCCCCTCTTTTGCTTGTTAATAGTCACCGTACCCTTGTTTGCTTCTAGTTGGTGGCTATAAAGATTCTTAAAGCTTTCCACACAGCTGGTGGTTGTAAAGATTCTACCTCTGTAGATAACATCACATTTGGAACCCTAAAGGTAGTTTCTGAGATATCTTCCAGCTCCACATTCAGGCAGATTGGCTGACTGCCCAGGCCAGTGTCCATACCCAGGAACCCACTCAAGTGTAATGGAGCTGAGGCCACACGGGAAGACGATGTCCATACCCCTTTAAGTTTGCCCCACACTTAGCCAATTAGTGAGTGTCCTTACTTAATCCCCCTCCTGTCAAATTACCCTTAAACACCCTGTCTCCCCAGTTCTCAGGGAAGCTGGCTGAGAACTTCCTCGTTCTCCCCTTAGCACTGTGTGGAGTCAGCTCCTTCCCTGCGGCCCCCAGGCACTGGCTCCTCCGGGCAGTGGGCAGAGGGCAGGGGAACCTGCTGGGCACCCCGTGTCCTGTGTCCAGCACGTCTGCGGGCTGCAGGTAGCTTGCAGTCTCATAGACTAGAACTGTGGCTGAATTTATTTTCTATTCTGAAAACCACACAGCACAATCCCACAGTTAGGGAGACAACACAGTTTGGCTTGTTCTTTGAGACTCGGAGGGACAGATCAACCTGATTCTCTCGCTTCCTCTGTGGGGTGTGTTACTAGCTAGAAAGGGTGGAGTCGACTAAATGGCACTTCCATTGCTCCCTTTGCCTGGGGAAAGAGCAGGAGTCCTTCAGCTTCTTTACTACAAGAGCAGTCAGATATTTTATACAGTAATGAAAGCACCAGCCCACAGCCAGGCCCAGTTCTGGGGGCTGCATTGTCCGTGGAAATCTGCTTTATACACAACTTTAATAAGTATCTTGGAAGTCTCCTCGGGTCTTAATTAACTCTGTTCTCAAAAACAACCCACCTGCAAGGTCTTAATCAGACTCATTCCTGTAATTGCCCAGGTCAGCATGGCCCAAACCAGTCCAGACTAGCCCAGTCGCACCTGTATCTGCCCTGCTCATATCCAGCTAACTGCCTAACAGAGGAACTTTGGAGGTGACCATAGTGGTATTTAGCAATCAGCTAGGTAGCACTTTTCCTAGCATGAGTTCATCAACTTAATTGTCAGACCTTGTACATGTGTATATGTGTGGTTGATAACTGTTGTCTGTTATTATCGACCTATATGGGATAATGCTTCTATGATATGTAACTAAAAACTCTTTGCCTGGAGGCATATTTGTTTTCTCTGTAACTGTTACGCAATTATCAAGGACAAAAAGATGGGTATCTCCTTTTATAAGTCAAACAAAAAGGAACTTAAAAACCAAACCAAGTTTCCCTCACTTTGGATGATGTTGAAATTTCTCATAAATATAAAATGATTTATTAATTGGTTTTCCTACTTCAATGCTTTCATAATTTGTTTACTCATTCAGGACATTTCTGTCTTTTTCCTGCAACTTAGCTACAGGTTATTTAATTCATGCCTTAGAAATCAGTACGTTTATGCCGGACAGAATCTCACCGTACACCTGCTCTGGGGATTAGTGCTGTCGAGTCTCATACACAGCAAGTATATTTGTAAAAGATAGCTTGGCCATTCTCCAGCTTTCAGGAAGTCCTGTAGTTCTCTCCTATCTCCTCTGGAGAAAGGGAATGTTTACATCATAATGCAAATATACTTAACAGTACCTGCTGCTCAAAACTCTGTGGTTTTTAATTGCTTGAAAGGATAAAGATCAACTCTCCTAGAATGGTGCTCTAAATTCTCAAGAATTTGTTGTTCAGAGAAGCTCTTTTAGCCCTTTACTGGAACTATCCATTAAAAAAATTTTTAATTTTTTTTAAAAAGTTAATTTTTAAATAATTTTTAATACTATATGTATAGTATTTTTTATATATTTACATATGTAAATATAAAACCGGGCTAACTTTGGGACCTAACATGCCTATCATATCCCACTATTTTAAACACCTTATCCCAGTCTGCTCAGGTTTCAGTGCCTATAGCGAATGGAAATACATGCTTCAAACCTTGATTTCATTAGACAATTAATTTTGTTCTCTTCTTTCCCTATTCTTACATCGAACTTTTATTGTAGAAATGAAAATATCCTTTTCTTCTACTATAATTGTTTACATATGTACATATCAAACTTACATTTTCCTTGAAGGCAAGGACCTTGCTTTGTTCATCTTTCTTCAATGTTGATTTTTAATACACACGTATAACACATTCTGGTTGGACTGAAGATATTATTACTGTAAAAACTTTGCCTCCAGGCCTAATTTAACAAATACATTTTCCTGTTACATGTTAAATGATTCTGTATAAAATCCTAATGCTTTGGAATAGGGAAAAGAAAGATGATTATACGACGGAGAGACTGACAGATTTTGTATATTCAAGGAGATATGGTCAAGTGAAGTGGTCTTAGAAATGCAGATAAGCCCTTGTTAAATTTCACCATGTTATAAAAGAAAAATATCTGGCCTGTATAACTATTAAAGAAAGTTCCCTTTATATATAAAGTGAATTGTAATCAAATTCTGAATAATCAGCACCAGCTAGTTTCTGTTTTGTCTTTTTATTATAACATTGCACTATAATAAAAAGACACACAAGCTGTGGTTATTTAAAATGATAACACAGGGAGGAAAATAATTGGAAGTAGATTATGGTGCCTCATAGAGCGGAAACACCAGGGTAGATTTCATGATGGAAAGCACACAAGTGTCATCCTCCTTCTTTGAGTCCCCTTCACATCTTTCTTTCTCTCCTTCTTTCTCTCCCTCTGCCCTCCCTCCCTCCTTCCTTCCTTCTCCATTTTTCCCCTCCTATCTCGATTAACAGATTTTACCTTTGTTACAATTCTCTCTCTCTCCTTTAGATTGCTACTAAGTAAAGTCTGAGAACAAAATATTCCTCATCCAAGACAAATTTTTCCGATAAATGTGATTCATGAACCTGGGATGGGAACAAAGGCACCTAGTAAGGTGACCCTTGGTGGCTCACAATTTAATTTTTATTAGCACATCAGACACTTATAGACTACCATTTAGGTAGGTCGAAGGATAGCCAACCTTTACAGATAATGTCAGTAAAGCAAATAATGTTTCCAAATCAGGGGTGCTCCTAAAGAATATCTGTCTTATTTTCCTCAATCTAAAAGATCATTCCATAACATTCCCAGGTGAACTGGATGTCAAGTATTTAGAGTGAAAAATTTCTTTGTGTTTCTTTTCAGGAAAATGGGCTGTCATAAAACAACAAGTAAGGCACCCCACATAAAATTGGGTCATGTTTTATCAATATTTAACTTCCTTTGAACTTTTCAGAAGGAAAGAATGACCTTGAAAACTTCCAGTAGCAACATGACATTGTAACGCCAAGGTCACTGCCTCTGTCATTAGTCATGGTGGGCGGCTGCCTCCAGCGATTGTCGGCTTTTCACGGAGAAATATGGAAAGATAGAATACGAAAATATTTATTATAGATTAGAAACAGTTGAGATTCAACAAGGACTTTTTAAAAAGTATTTTTAACATGCAGTTTCATTTTTTTTTTTTGTTTTTAGTTCCTGTCAGCTTGAAATCAATATACTAGTCAAGCAATAAGAATTTAATCACCCAACTGCTAAATGTTGGTTCAGTATATTACCTTTTTATTGGGCTACAGAACCTTGATTTATGCAGAATCACAGCAACACTATCTTAAATGAGCAGGTCTTTCCCGTGTGTGTGTTTTATATATAAATATTTATACAAGTTTGGGGAAGGCATTCAAGAGTCTCAGACAAAACCCAGCAAAATAAAGAAACCAATATTTAGCTACTTGTTAATAAAGTCCTTTTGTTCCAGCAGAATATTGACTTGGCACTAGCATCTAAGCCAAACTCAACATTTTCAGAGTCTCAACGAATGAGTGGGGCATTGTTAGATTTAAATTTAGATGAGACTGTAATAGAGGAAAGATGATTCAACCTTCTGACCCTCAGTTAAGGCAAACATTCAGAATTCTAAGAAGACAGGTAATGCTTTTTCTAGAGTTTATCTGAAATAAAGTATACATTTGCTTACTCATTTACATAATCTAATATCCAAGTTATCTGTTAGGGACAATATTATACCTGTAGCAATTAAGTGCCTCATATTAGGTTTCTAAAATAAATTTTGTAATTCTTACGATCACCTGTTCTTATACCTTCAAAAGAATAAATACTCTTAATATAATTTTTATTGAAAATGGTAACTCTGACTCTTCCCAGCCTCTTATTTAGATGCCATTCATAATGTCTAAATTTTCTCTTATCAGTTGTTAAGCACAGCATAGCGGGATGATTACAGACTTTGTACTCAGAATGACATAGGTTCAAATTACCTATATCTGCTCAGGGCATAGCCAGGAGCAGCATGCAGCTGCTTGAGGAGCTGAAATGTGTTTTGTTTACCTGAGAAATCGACTTGATAATGTAAGTTAAATTTAAATTGTAAAACTGAAGGCACAGCGTGTATAGTGTGTGTTACTTTGCTGGGGTCCAGTTTCATTTTAACTTTTACACCATATAAGATATCAGTGTTGCATGGTAATTGCACATGTTGGATACAAGTTTCAATTCTAGTATTACATAGATGTACGCATCATCTACCTCTTTGGTGCCAATGGATGTACTTAATTTCTTTTCTTTTTTTGATACAGATTCTCACTCTGTTGCCCTGGGTAAAGTGCAGTGACAGCATAGCTCTCAGGTGATTCTCCTGCCTTAGCTTCCTGAGTAGCTGGAACAACAGGCACCTGCCACCAGGCCCAGCTAGTTTTTCTATTTTGAGTAGAGACAGGGTCTCACTCTTGCTCAGGCTGGTGTCAGACTCCTGAGCTCAAGCGATCCTCCTGCCTCAGCCTCCCAGAGTGCTAGGATTACAAGTGGAGTCAGATAGACTCAATTTTAATGATTTTTGCATTTATTGCACAGTATTTCCCTGTGTTTGTTTGAAATTTTTGTGCAAATATCACAGGTTCTTAACACCTATATAAATCTTGATGGGAAGTGCAAGTGTCCCTTGTTTTGTTTTTTTCCAATTTTTTCTTGTCTTTATTCTTTCTTTGTTCTTTGCCATGGGAGCCGCAACATTAGGACAAAACACTTACATGCATACATACATTGTATTTTACAGAGATACAATAAAAGTGTTTGTGATCGAATATTACAAAAGCCACATCTCTTTCCTTTATCTCATGTTCAGTTTTGATTGAAACACATTTCTTTACAACACTTAAATATGCAAAGAGCAAATCGAATCTTGTTAAGGTAAAACACAGAGTCCAAACTCTGGCCAGTGCCCTGCTAATTGAGAATGAGGGTAGAAAGCAGATTTGAACGCTCCCTTTAATTAGCTTCATTAGTCATCTCCCTCCCCCCCACCCAAAGATGTTCTCTGGTTGGTCTTTTCTTGTTTTCTCTATAGTCTCCCATTAGCCCAGGTTCGTAGAGTCCTTAATGTTCATATTCAGTCTTTTTAACACACCAGTAAATGCAGGAAGGGCAATCAAAACTAAAGAAGGTGCAATGACATGGAGCTGGCACTCCATGATTGCTGCATGGGTGACTTGTCCACTGAAGACACATGGGATCCCCCAGTGGATCTGCTTTGCAGGGGAGGTAGTTTTACTCTTGCCCCTTGGTAGCAATCCCATCCCAGGACAGCCTATCAGTGTCATTTTTCAAGCTATGAACAGTATTTTGGTACCTCTCACAATATTTCAAATTTGTCATTGTTTTGCTTCCTATAGTGACCTGAGATTGGCAATCTTGGGGGTTACTGTCATAATTATTTGGAGGACTCCAAACTGCGCCCATGTGAAATTGCTCCCCCATCTCTCCTGCTCTCCCCAGGGCTCCCTGTCTCCCGAGACACAACAATATCAGAATGAGACCAATTACTGAGCCTACAATGACCTTTAAGTGTTCAAGCAAAAAAAGAAGAAGAAGAAGAAGAAGAAGAGGAGGAGGAGGAGGAGGAGGAGGAGGAGGAGGAGGAAGAGGAAGAAGAAGAAGAAGAAGAAGAAGAAGAAGAAGAAGAAGAAGAAGAAGAAGAAGAAGAAGAAGAAGAAGAAGAAGAAGGAGAAGAAGAAGAAGAAGAGGAGTAAAGAAAAAAAGTAGCTAGTGCACCTTTTACTTTATTTCAAAAACTAGAAAGGATTAAGCATAGTGAGGAGGGCATATCAAAAGCCAAGACAGGCAGAACCTAGTCTTTTTGCACCAAACAGATTCCTAAGTCATGAATGCAAATAGAAATCTCTGAAAGGAAATTAAATATGCTACTGCAGTGAACATATAAATGAAAAGAAAGCAAACACGTATGCACACATTGTTTTCTGGTAGGGAGAAGGTGTTAACCATCTAGTTAGAAGATCAAACCAGGCATAACATTCCCTTAGGCCGAAGCCTAATTCAGGGCAGGACCTGAACGGTTTTCCTACACCAATCCAATTTAGGAAAACCAGTACATCTCTGGCTGACAAAATTTCTTTTGTTTTCTTTTTGTTTTTCTTTTCTTTCTTGGTAGTGTTCTGCCTATACATTCGTGTGACATGTCAACCAGGGGTAGCAAAAGGAGCTCAGTATCTTTCTGGGCTGGGATTGAAGGAGTACACTAAGGGAGTTAAAAAGATGGGGAATGTGTGTATATATATATACACATACACTTTAATGCGTTTTAATTTTATAACACCTGGAAGTGCAATTTACTGTAGAATTATGTACAGTGATGCAGCAGTCCTGCCGGGGACAGTGGAGCCCCCTTGTGGCAGGGGCGTCTGTGAGCAGCAGCTCTCGCGCGCTGAGATTCGTGCTCCTCATTCTGCTCTGGGCTGAATGAAGCAGGGTCGGAATCACGATGAAGATGATGTGGAAACACCTCACGAGCCCTCGACGGATTCTTCTTCTGGTCCCAACCATGCACCAAGATGACAACCTGGCGAATTTCATGTGGTAGGGGATCCGTACGAAGTTCTCTGTACCTTATATGGTAAGATAAACGCTACACAGAAATGAAAAACGATGCATGGCTGTCCTCACTCGGTCAAAGACCAGTGTGGTCTCTGCACAGATTTCTGGAGCTTTTACAGATGGGAATGGGGAAGGGGAAGTATGTGCTGATAAAATTAATAAAATTAATGAAGGACTTTGTCACCGCCTTGTGGCTGGAAAGATGAACTCTAACACTTTGAATAGTCAAGGTTATCTTTACAGAGTGGCAGGGAAGTAGTAAGGAAACATCGTGTCTGTAAGGATTCGCCCTCTTTGGTACTCTGGAGCCTTTTCACCATTTCTGCCAAGTCCTCTGACTCAGTGTGAAGATGAATCTCATTTCCTTGAAATACTGCTCCACTTTAGTTCAAGGAAATGAGATTCTGTTCAAGCAAGTTGAAATCTTAATTTCAGTTCTTTACAGAGTAATGATTTATATATAAAGTACTGCAGATGGATGTTTATATTGGATATAATAACTCGAAGACTTACTTTATCTGAAAATGGAATTAGAGCTTCCTAATGCCAAAATACAGAGCTAAATCACTTAAGGTTATACCCTCATCTTTCACGGCCAGAGAAACACCATCCTTTACCCATGGAAACTTCACATCAGCAGCACTCCTTACTCAAATGAAATTGCCCACAAAAAGTTTGAACTCAAAATACCAATAAAAGAGGAAGATAATTTGGCAACTGTTGGGCAAGTGTGAAATATCTTATGTTTAGTAATTAACTAATACAAATGGGTATGGGATAAAGCTAGTGGACATTCAGTTTCATGCGGTTTTATACATTAAGCAGAAACAACTTGAAGAAAAGAAGTTTCCTTCCTTCCTTCCTTTTTTTTCAGACAGAGTGTGGACTAGAGTATCCAGACCTCAGACTAGCTCGTGGCAACTTCAATTTCCCAGGTTTAAGCTATCCTCCTGTCTCTACCTCCTGGGAGCTCCTAATCTTGTAAACTAAGTAGAGAGCCTGATTTTTATGGGTGTGTGTGTATACAAGGTTGGACAATTAAGTTTGCAAACTCATCCTGAAAAACTCACTGTGGTCACCTTTAAAGTACTCTCTTTGGCCGTCTGGTGACTATAACGATAATCAGCAGTGAGGTATCTAGTACTTTTTCTAGGATGAGTTCATGAACTTAACTGTCCTATAATATACATATATATACACACACGAATATATGATGTATATGTATCATATATGTACATATAAAGTATATGTATATATCTCATTACTATATATTATGTATAGTATATGTATATAGCATATATATCTTATTATTCATGATAATTTTTCATTTTTACACAAAAATAATTTTGTAGACTTTTGTGCATTTGTGGTAGCTCTGTCTTTCTTTAGAATGAGGAAGAACTATTTTTACCTGATATTTTAAAATAGTATCAGCTAAGCAAAATAAAAAGGATTTTCTTGTTTCCAATTATTCAAAATGAAAAATTCTTATGTCAAAAGAAAGGCAAACTTTCCCATTATGACAGACAAGTCTATAATACATGACTAAGTATGAAGAAAAATGCAGTCTGGACAAGGTCTCCCTAGGCTAGAATGTGAAGGAAGGACATCAACATTTCCTTAAAGAAAAAAGGCTTCCTCAAACAAGTAATATAAGACTAAAAATTGGCAATGGTGCTGTGCTGTGAAGATTCCTGGCCTCTTGCTAACAGTTAAAATGAAAAGGCTTCATGATGTAGCAATTGTAATGATGCAAAGCAACACACTTTTGTTTAAAACACTCATTACACGTGGAAATAATTTAAAATCTTTCATCTCATCCCAGCGTTGAGACCTCCTAAAGCCAGGAACAAAGATTCTACTCCAGTGTTAAGAGTATCAGAGTGAAGCAGCACAGCTGACTGGGAATACGGCTGAGCTCTCCCAGCAGAGGAAGGTGTGAATCTCCTCATACATCATCTCAATGGCAACATTCGCCACAAAGCGACGCCAAGCACTCCTTACATATTTCATGAGTTCTATTTGCCTGACTTCAAAATGCCAAATGTGCCAGTGAACAGTGGTTTAATATTCATGGGTTTCTGGGATGGCTTTGACAGCTGTCAACTAGAGAAATGGCTTCATCAGAAAAGAATCTGACTTATGATTTCCGGCACCCATATAAAATCATGTAGTCATTGGCATATGCATTTTATTTGAAAGGTACTCTTTGCATAGTTATTTTTTATGAAAATTATATGGCCATAAAATCCTTTATGTAACAGTAAGGCATTTTCAGATCTTGTTTGGATATGTATTTTGTATTTCAGAAAACTTGTTTCACCCCAGATATTTAATCACTAAGCTATTTTTTACAAATGTGTTTTGGAAGGACATAGCCCAGGAAGTATATTTAAAAGTCCTCAGAAGCACAAGTTGTAATATCATAAATCACATACATACAAGAACAATTTATTTTCTCTTTTATAATGCCAAGATATATTAAGTAGTTCAGTTTATGGAAAGAAAATTATGGCATTTATCTTTACCCCAAAGAGTAGCAATTCCAGTCTTGAGTTTCTCAATGAAATTTTGCTTTGAAAACTAAAAATAAAATCAAAAATTACCCATGAAACAGAGTTTATTGCTATTAATCTTAAAATATTTATAAATTCTCACACAAAGTCATGTATTAATAATACAGTGAATAAATTATATGTAAACACAAACACTTTGCAAGAATGTATTATGTATATTCTTATCTTGTTCTATTCCCCTGAAAATCTATGAGCTAGGAGAATGAGTAGCATGATCACTATTGGTTTAATAATAACATCTGCCAGTTATTCAGCACTTACTACACGGCAGCCACTCTCTAAGCCTTTATATCTATTAGCTCAATTAACATAGGCACTTTATTTACCACTTTTGTGAATGAAGCCAATTAAATTACTCATCCCCTATTTCACCACTAGCTTTAGAAGCCAGGCAGTTTTACCCTTGAGCCTGAGCTCCCACCAAGAGACCCTAAACTGTCAGGACTTAAATTGCAATGAGGATATTCTAACCCTTGTGTTGTTTCTACTCCTTTTTCACACACAAGTTTTTATTGCTGTTATCTTTACTTCATTGAATTTCACCTTGAAATAATATCTTTCTGTGGTTTTATTCTGTCAGCACTGAAAGTTACCCTAAGGAGAATGAGAACTTTTGAAACTAAGTGTGATATTTTCTCTTTATTCTTTTTTTTTAATTCATTTTTTTCTTGTTCTCTAAGTGATAAGCATTCAAAGCCATAGTAGGAGCGACACAGGTAACAGGTGGGATGATGACTTGCGTTCCATTCCAGTAGAGCATTGGCACTGCCTGGCACTGGGCTATTGAATTTCTCTGTATATAAAAAGTCTAAAATTTTAAGTGTTTAAAGTTTGCTGAGAAAATGGTCTTAGACCACACTACTTTCCTGAGCACATACGCTGTGACTGCACATGGATCAAATCAGTGAGCTGCTATCTTCTCTGTGTTTAGGCTGAGTTGTTCAGGAAGGCAGAAAAGATCAGTAGCCCAAACTCTGAGACTGCAACTAACCATAATCCTGCATCCCACCACCGCCCACCAGTCCTCTCACAGGTCCCCAGCCAGCTCTTCCTTTCATGCTCCCTACCATCTATTTGGACAGTCTTTCCTAAAAATATCTGATCCTCCTTCTTCCCACTACATTCTACAAATGGCTATGCCTAACTTCACAAGAAAGCTGGAAAAATGAAGCTGCACCCCAAAGTGAAAACATAAAAAGCACCTTGATGTCCCTTTCCTTTCCTGGCCCCCACCATGGCGCCATTAAAGCTTAGCAAGTCCTTAGTGCTGTCTCATCCCATTCCTCAAAGTCACTGCGCTTGCAGTTAGCTCCCTTTTAAGTTTCTAGATTTTCAAACCTTCATATTATTCAGGGTAGGCTAGGCCATGGTGAAATAACAAGCCTGAAATTACCTTGAAACCATGAGCAACAGTGCTGTCTCCACGTGATTACTCCCCACTCAATTCTCAGAATTAGTTTCAGTTTCTGAAAGTAATCATGAATGTTACTGATGACTTCACTTGTTCAAAAAGTTTCTACAGTTGGTCATTCTTCAGCCCTCTCTTACTCATTTTTTCAGTTTTATTTGCAAAGTCTGACCAAGTCACCTTTTTTTTTTTTTTTAATATATTTTCAGGTTAATGTAAGGGTACAAACAACCAATATTTGAGTTTGTAGGTAGACTTCCTCTAGTAGTTGCATCCACACGGGGTGGGGGGGGGGGTACCACGTACCCTTACATTGTGTCCACTAGGGGGAGCTCACCAAACCCCCTCTACCCCCTCCTACCTCTGTTCTCCTCCCTCCCCCACTCAATTCAACTGAATTGGATTGAGTTTTTCTCCTGTATGAGTATGAATTAGATTGTCTACTGGCTTCATGTTAGTATTGACTACAATGGTACATTTGTCCCCATTCTTACGATATTTTGCTAAGAAGAATGTGTTTCAACTCCATCCAAGTAAACACAAAAGATGTAAAATTACCATCTTTTCTTACTGCTGAATAGTGCTCCATGGTGTACATGTAGCACAGTTTGTTAATTCATTCCTGAGTTGATGGGCATTTGGGTTGTTTCCTCATGTTGGTGATTGTAAATTGAGCTGTGATAACCAATCTAGTGCAAATGTCTTTATGATAAAATGATTTTTTTTCTTGTAGGTAGATTCCTAGTAGTGGGGAATTGTGGGGTCAAATGGGAGTTCTGATTTAAATTCTTTGAGGATTCTCCATACTTATTTCCAAAGAGGCAATTTTTGTAATACAAAAATGGGGCATCACATCATACTTTAAGCTATATTGCAAGTCCACAGTGATCAAAACAGCATGATATTGGCACAAAAATAGAGACATAGATACATGGAATCAAATAGAAAACCAAGAGAGGAAACCAGTCTCTTATCCCAATCTGATCTTTGATAAACAAACAAAAAAAGCACACAGTGGGGAAAAGACTCCCTATTCAATAAATGGTACTGGGAGAACTGGATAACCACATGCAAAAGACTGAAACTGGACCCACACCTTTCACCACTTACAAACATTGATTCAAAATGGATAAAATATTTAAATCTAAGGCATGAGATGGTAAAAATCCTCAAAGAACGTGTGGGGCTGGGAAAAGATTTTATGTAGAAGACTTCCATAGCAACTGCAACAAGAACAAAAATAAACAAATGAGTCTTAATTAAGCTGAAAAGCTTCTGCACAGCTAAGGACACAATCATTAAAGCAAATCAACAATAGTCAACTTTCAGAACAGGAAAAGATATTTCCATGTTATGCATCTAACAAAGGCTTGATAACTAGGTTCTATAGAGAACCCAAACTAATCAACAAAAAAAGAGCAAACAATCCCAGTGACAACTGGGCAAGAGACTTGAACAGAACCTCCTCTGAGGAAGACAGATGAAAACTAACAAACATGTGACAAGATGTTCACCATCCTGAGACACCAGATCCCCAGTGAGAATAGGCCACATTACAAAGTCCCACAGTTGCAGATGCTGGAGTGGATGTGGAGAGAGGGGAACGCTTTTAGACTGTTGGCGGGACTGCAAACTAATACAGGTATCCTCTTTGAAACCTTTTTTTCCCCTCTGATATCACATACTCATATCTTCATGACCTTTTATTTCTAGACTTGTCTTTCTGATATAATCCTTAACATTGTTATTGTCAAAGCTGTAAGCATTTTTTTCCTGTCAATTTGAATATCTCATCTTTTTGTCAGCCTAAGGCCAGTGAGCTAAGAAGAGTTTTTATATCTGTTATCTTCTAGTTTAACATATACAGGTAGTTCTTGTTTTGCTTGGTTCTGATTTTTGTGGATTTCTATAACTGTAGTTTAGTTAAATAATACCAAATCCCCAACAGCAAGATTCAAATTGTTGATTACCACATTATGTAAAGTAAAAACTTCGCTGCTAGCTCTTTAGTCCAAAACCACCGCATAAGGGATAGACATGCACCCTGATCAGTGATGAATCCCAGATCAGCACACCCTTCAAAGTGTGTAGGGACTGGCCACCATCACACCTGCTCTGCAGAGCCTGCGGTATGTTGCATCTTGTTTCTCAGTGATAAATCCATGTGATATTTAACAAAAATAAATAATAAAAAGAGAACTGGTCAAGAGACATGAAAAAGCCATAAGGAAATAGAAGGTGATAGTGCTCCAAGTGAAATTGAAAAGGAACATAAACTAGACATGTTGAAGAAATAGCTGACAATGGGAATATGGACACTGCCACCATCCAGGTCAATCTAGATAATTGTCTGCTGAGACTTCCTCTTTAATTGTTCACTATAAACATATTTGCCTAATGCAGCTGAGCTTGGTTGTAATATGTACCTTATCTTACATTTCTGCTCATTTTAACATCAAGGTCATTTCATGGTCATGCTCCACTAATTATCCTTTGTACCGAATATGAGGCACATTTCTTTTGTTCTTTCTGTCAGCTCACCTGCTCTACATCCTGGGTATTCTGAATATTATGTTGTCGTAGCTTCTGTTTTATTCTTCTCAAGAGTGTAGGGGCGTTCTGTCTGTTTTACCTGGCTAAATTAATTTGGTTTGGCTTCAACAACAATTTCTTGTATGTAACATAAATTCTGGAGACAGAATTTTACACATTGAGACTTCTTGATCTTCATTCTGTGGTCTAGGAAGTAAAGGAAAATAATCAAAGCAGGGGAGCTTCAGAAGCTTCTCTAGAAGCTTAAGAAGTAAAATAACACCATTTGCTGTCCAGAAGACAAATGGTGAGGGGTGGACAACTAGGTTATATATTTGTGTATTTGTCCAGAAGCTTTGGGTATGTTAGCAGTTGCTGCTATGGAGGGATTCCCTCCGCCAAGTGGCTTCTCTTTTGGGGTGGTTGGCAGGGAGTTGTGGAGTGGAAGCAGCAGTCTACAAAAGACAGTGTGTAACTGTGCATGTGAGAAAGTATTCTCAGGGAAACACAGACCTGGACAGCAACAGCAGCCTCTGGGGACTCCCCAACAAAGATGCAGATGGCAGGGGAAAGTGAAGAATCTCCCGAGCAGATGACAGGGATTTTTTGTTTTTAACCCAATTGTCAATACTCTGAAGAGGATGAAGCTCATGAAACCCATTCTATAAAAATGGCTTAGTTCTCTGCAATGTTCATATACCTCATTCCACAGTGGAGTCAGTTTGCACACTTGTTCTTATGAGAGAAGGACAATTACAGAGCTGTGTGATCTCACTTTGGGCTTTACATGATAAAAATGTTTACAAATTGTATATATCTGACTAAATGTAGTGAAAAAAATATCCATCTTTTGGATAATGTGTGTTTGTGAAATTGTAATTGAGTGGATTATAATGAATAATGCTCTTTGAAAGAAATGCATAGACCAGATCCTTCAGGGTCTCGAGCTGCCTGGTTCTCTGTGACAGTGGTGTGTGGAAGAGGAAAGGAAATGAAGGGTAAGAGAACAGCACAGGGAAAGTCACTGCAGTTACCGGCTCTTGCCTATGAGTGGTATCTTAATATAGTGTTAGGAATGGACAACTTAAAAGCCTCAAAATATTTTTGACTGATGTCAAAGGCATTTTTCTAGAAAATTTTTCTCAGGTAATCTCATTTATTTTCTGGTTCTCATCATGCGTTTATGTAACTTACAAAGTTCATTGTTTTTCATGCAAATTTTACGTTCTGTGTTTTTCACTTCACTTTTCCTGAGACTTCACTTTCTGTGGAGCATATTCTAAGTTTTTAAAAAATCATATAATATCGCTATTTTCTCTTTCATACACTTCAAAATAAATATTTATTAGAAAAACTATTTGTTTAGTGGTTCAGATTATAGTATGAGATCAATGATGATTTATGATTTCATAAATAGTAGCTCACTCTGGGTGGTCTCACGTGCTAGTGCTGTAGAAACAGCCTGACAGTGACTCTTCAACCTGAGGACAATATCTTCAGCTTACAGCTGATAAAGTGAGACTCACAGGGGTTGAGTGATTTGCCTAGGTTAACACAGTTAACAAAGTAACCAGAAGAGTCAGGATTCCAGCCACAACTTTCAGGCACTTTTCATACAGAGGAGTTTCGCACTTTAATCATAATTATTAAGACCTTTAATTGTTTAAGACAATTAAACTATCAATGTCATCATATGTCTATTGATGAGTTGCAATTGTATGATATAACTGTAAAAATTAGTTACACCTTAATGCCTACAATATATTCAAACTTAATATTTATTCCTTTAAAAATCATCTATTGGGGGGGGAGTAGCCAAGATGGCAGTCTGTAGCCAGCTTTCCGCAGAGGCTCCCCTCCAGAAAGGACAGTTAAAGGACAGAAATTTAGCAAGAAAACCCTGGTTTGTATCTGAGCCAAAAGAGAAGGTTGAAGAATGCACATCAACCCTGCTAGAGCAACCTACGACCCCAAGTATACAAACAAAAGGTACAGAACACATTGCCAAGCTGATGTGAGTCCCCTCCCCCATGAAAACGGCTCGCAGTATACTCCATACCTCCATACAAACAAGTGAGCAGAGTTCTGACATCCTCCCACTCTACCCCACGAGAGAGACCCACACGAGACCCCACGAGAGAGAAGTAGGCCTCCTTCCCCTACTAGGGTGCCATGGCACCTTCTTGCCAGGCATAAAACTGTATGAAACTGTATATATTTTCTACCTGCAAGTTTGAACTCCTGGCACTCCCCTGCACTCTCACCCTGAGGTCTGGAGGTCTGTCCCCAATGGAGTCCAGATTCTTGGACATTTTCTCGAGGGTTGTGGATGGGGTGGAGACTGTTGCTGATCTGTGCTAATTATCTGGCTCAGGAGTGATGAGAGGAAAGTGAGCCGAGAGGAGGCTGAATCTGGAGAGGTGGTCCCCTGAGGCACGGAGCGGCAGCTGCAGCAGCAGAAACAATGGCAGTGGGGCTCGCACCCCTGGGGATGTTTTGAGGAGACACTCCCAGTCTCTCGGGGTGGCCAGGGGAAGCTGGGAGGCTTCTCCAGTGGAAGCCACCACAGAGCGGTCCTGCCACAGAATCCGGCGTGGATTCTGGAGTGAAGGGTATGCCTGAGACAGTACTGGCGGGGGCAGAGTGCAGTGATTAGAATACATGCGCTGAGAAAACCTGGCAGAGACAGCTTTACTCTGCTTCAGATGCACCTGGCCCTCAGGGGATGAAAGCTGAGACAAAGGGCTGGAACTCACAGACTGAGTGAGACTTATTTGCAGCTCAACATCTGACCCACAAGGGAAAAATTCTGCAAACTTGTTCTGTTCTATCAGCAACATCAATCAGGGACAGGGCTGGAACTGAGTGAATCACTCCAGCCCCTATCAAGTACCCAGGTTGTCAGGCCTCATCTCTCCCTGTCAAACAGTGACAGAGTTTGGCCAACTGGTTGAGTAGCAACAGACCCCCTGGTAACCCAAAGAGTAGCAAACCTCTGGAGCATCTTCTCATTGGAGAGAACTGGATCACAGCCCTGCAGGGTTGCCAGAGACTGGGTGTGACAGTGGGGCAAGGTGGGGAAGGAGGCATCAACCTCCCCAGACTAATTTACTTGCTGGAGGGGACCCTCCTGAGCTCACAGAACACCAGAACGAGTTATACTAGAGCTGCCAGCAGACTCCTGCTATCTAGTTGCCAGAGATTTTTCAGCTCTTTTATTTGAGGCTGGTGCTGGCTGGGACAATTAATTGGGACCTCTTCAATTGGGCCAATCACTACAGGACTTTCCAAAGTGGTACCCTTGGTGTGTGGTAGTGGAGAGGTTTGATTTTCCTTTTCCAATTGTTGTCTCTGTGTGTGTGGGGGGGGAGGGGGTGACCTAACTGCTGGTATTTCTCCACAGCTCAGACTCCAGCACAGAACAACTGATTGTCTAGGGTAAGACAGAGACCAGCTGAAAATAAGACAGCCACTTAACCCCACCACACCAAGAACGCCCCAACTTTTGCAGACAGTAGCACTGTACAGGTCCTTGGCAAAACTCTAGAGGAAAAGGTACAGACATCAGTCCCAGCATTCAGGCAAAGGACTGGTCAATCACTACTCTTAGAACCCCCAACCCAACTTATCCTTATCTACTCATCCAGCCAAATGGTGCAAAATAATCATGGGGTAGAATCAGTGGAAAAGCTCTGGAAACAGAAACTACCAGAGTAGATTAACCCCCCCCCCAGGAACAATTTGGTGGACACAATTGATGATCCTATGCATAAACAGATGGCTGAGATGTCAGAAATCGAATTTAGAATTTGGATTGCAAACAAGATCAATCAAATAGAGGAAAAGTTGGAATTCGAAATTCTGGGAGCATTTCAAAAATTGTCCCAAGAAGTCAAGGAATTCAAAGACCAAAAGACTAAAGATTTTGACACATTGAGACAAAAAGTTTCAGCCCTTAAAGATCTGAGAAACATTGTAGAATCCCTCAGTAACAGAATGGAGCAAGCACAAGAAAGGCTTTCTGACATTGAAGACAAAGCTTTCGAACACTACCAAACCTACAAAGATGAAGAGAAATGGAACACAAAAACAAATCATTCTCTTGGACAGCTCTGGGATAACTCCAAAAAAACCCATACTTGCATAATAGAGATACCTGAAAATGATGAAGTGGAATCACAAGGCACAGAGTCACTTCTTTATGAGATTATGAAAGAGAACTTCCCAGACATGCCAAGAGATTCTGAAATTCAGATAGAAGATAGTTTCAGAACCCCAGCATAACTCAACATGAATAAGATATCCCCAAGGCACATCATAATTAAGTTCACTAAAGTTAACATGAAAGAGAAAATTCTGAAAGCAACCAGATGAAAGAAATGCATTACCTACAAGGGGAAGAATATTAGAATAACTGCAGATCTCTCTAATCAAACCTTTCAAGCTACACGAGAATGGTCATTGACTTTTAATCTACTAAAACAAAATAATTTTCAACCCAGATCCTGTGTCCAGCTAAACTGAGTTTCATTTATGATGGAGAAATTAAATACTTTAATGACATCCACATGTTTAAGAAATTTGCTATAACTAAACCAGCTCTCCAGGATATTCTCAAACCTATCCTCCATAATGACCATTGTAATCCTCCCCCATAAAAGTTTTCTCACCAATACTTCTTACCAAATTTGAAATTCCACAGCAATGAAAGGATTAAAAATGTCCACTAGAATTTCTATAGATTTATCAATATTTTCAATTAATGTGAATGGTTTAAATTGTCCTCTAAAGAGGCATAGTTTGGCTGACAGGATACAAAACTCAGGTCAGATATCTGCTGCATAGGAGAATCTCATCTTACCTTAAAAGATAAATATAGACTCAAGGTGAAGGGATGGTCATCTATATTCCAGGCAAATGGAAAACAGAAAGAAGCAGGTGTTGCGATCTTATTCACAGGTACAATAGGCTTTAAACCAACCAAAATAAAGAAGGATAAGAATGGTCATTTCATATTTATTAAAGGTACTACTCAATGTGACAAGATTTCAGTGATTAATATTTATGCACCCAATCAGAATTCACCTCAATTTATAAGAAAAACTCTAATAGACATGAGTGCCTTGATTTCCTTCAGCTCCATAGTAGTTGGAGATATTAATACTCCTTTAGCAGCGTTGGATAGATCCTCCAAAAAGAAGCTAAGTAAAGAAATTTTAGTTTTAAAGTAAACCATTCAACATCTGGAATTAACAGATAGCTACAGAACATTTCATCCCAATAAAATTGAATACACTTTCTTCTCATCAGCCCATGGAACATACTCCAAAATTGATCACATCTTAGGTCACAAGTCTAACCTCAGCAAATTTAAAAGAATAGCAGTTATTCCGTGCATCTTCTCGACTACCATGGAATAAAAGTTAAACTCAACAATAACAGGAATCTGCATACTCAAATAAAAACATGGAAGCTAAATAACCTTATGCTGAACGATAGATGGGTCATAGACGAGATTGAGAAGGAAATCGCCAAATTTTTGGAACGAAATGACAATGAAGATATGAATTATCATTCTGCAAAGGCAGTCCTAAGAGGGAAATTTATAGCACTGCAAGCCTTCATCAAGAGAATGGAAAGAGAGGATTTTAACAACTTAATGGGACACCTCAAGAAATTGGAGAAGAACATTCCAACCCCTAACCAACCTTCTGGAAAGAAGAAATAACCAAAATTAGAGCAGAATTAAATGAAATTGGAAACAAAAGAATTATACAACAGATCAATAAGTCAAAAAGTTGGTTCTTTGAAAATGTCAATAAAATAGAGAAACCTTTTGCTAACCTAATCAGGAAAAAGTAAAATCTCTAATTTCATCAATCAGAAATGGTAAAGACAAAATAACCACAGACCCCTCAGAAATTCAAAAAATCCTTAACGAATATTATAAGAAACTTTACTCTCAGAAATAGGAAAATCTGAAGGAAATTGACCAATGCATGGAAGCATGCCACCTTCCTAAACTTACCCAGAATGAAGTAGAAATGTTGAAGAGGCCTATATCAAGCTCTGAAATAGCATCAACTATAGAACATCTCCCTGAAAAGAAAAGCCTGGGACCAGATGGCTTCATGTCAGAATTCTACCAAACCTTTAAAGGGGAACTAGTACCTATATTACTCAACCTTTTCCAAAATATAGAAAAAGATGAAATACTACCCAATGCATTCTATGAAGCAAATATCACCTAGATCCCTAATCCAGGAAAAGACCCAACAAGAAAAGAAAACTACAGACCAATATCATTAAGAATATTGATGCAAAAATGTTCAATAAGATTCTAACAAACAGAATCCACCAACATATCAAACAAATTATACATCATGACCAAGTAGGCTTTATCCCAGGATCTCAAGACTGGTTCAATATACATAAATCCAAAAATGTAATTCATCCTATAAACCAATTAAAAAATAAAGACCATTAGATTCTCTCAATTGATGCAGAAAAAGGTTTTGATAATATACAGCATCCCTTCATGATCAGAACACTTAAGAAAATTGGTATAGAAGGGACATTTCTTAAACTAATAGAGGCCATCTACAGCAAACCCACAGCCAATATCATATTGAATGGAGTTAAATTGAAATCATTTCCACTTAGATCAGGAAACAGGCAAGTCTGCCCATTGTCTCCATTGCTCTTCAGCACTGTAATGGAAGTTTTAGCCATTACAATTAGGGAAGAACAGATGATCAAGGGTATTCACATAGGATCAGAAGAGATCAAACTTTTACTCTTCACAGATGATATGATTGTACACCTGGAAAACACCAGGGATTCTACTACGAAACTTTTAAAAGTGATAAAGGAATAGCAGTGTGTCAGGCTACAAAATCAACACTCATAACACTGTAGCCTTCATATATATCAATAATAGTCAAGTCGAAAAAACAGTCAAGGACTCTATTCCATTCACAGTAGTACCAAAGAAGATGAAGTATTTGGGAGTTTATTTAACAGAGGATTTGAACGAGCTTTATAAAGAGAACTATGAAACTCTAAGTAAAGAAATAGCTGAACATGTCAACAAATGGAAAAACATACCATGCTCATGGCTGGGAAGAATCAACATTGTTAAAATGTCCATACTACCCAAAGCAATATACAATTTTAATGCAATTCCTATTAAAGCTCCATGGACATATTTTAAAGACATCAAAAAAACATAATACATTGTTTAATATGGAATCAGAAAAAACCTCGAATACCCAAGACATTGCTCAGAAATAAAAACAAAGCAGAAGAAATCACACTACCAGACCTAATACTGTACTATAAATCGATAGTGATCAAAACAGCATGGTATTGGCACAAAAACAGAGAGATAGATGTATGGAACAGAATAGAGAACCAAGAGGTGAACCCAGCTACTTACTGCTATTTGATCTTTGACAAGCCAATTAAAATCATTCAGTGGGGAAAAGATTCCCTATTTAACAAATAGTGCTGGGTGAACTGGCTGGCAACCTGCAGAAGACTGAAACTGGACCCACACCTTTCACCATTAACTAAGATAGATTCTCACTGGATCAAAGATTTAAACTTAAGACATAAAACTATAAAAGTACTAGAAGAAAGTGCAGGGAAAACTCTTGAAGGAATTGGCCTGGGTGAATTTTTTATGAGGACGACTCCCCAGGCAATTGAAGCAGTATCAAAAAGACACTACTGGGACCTGATCAAACTAAAAACCTTCTGTACTGCTAAGAACACAGTAAGTGTAGCAGGAAGACAGCCTTCAGAATGGCAGAAAATATTTGCAGGTTATTCCTCCGACAAAGGTTTAATAACCAGAATACACAGAGAACTCAAACGTATTAGCAAGAAAAGAACAAGTGATCCCATCTCAGGGTGGGAAAAGGACTTGAAGAGAAACTTCTCTAAAGAAGACTGGCACATGACCTATAGACACATGGAAAAATGCTCACCTCTGAAGGATGGTGCAAATCAAAGAAATGCAAATCAAAACTACTTTGAGATATCATCTAACTCCAGTAATTTAGCCCACATAACAAAATCTCGAAACCAGAGATGCTGGCGTGGATGTGGAGAAAAGGGAACACTTCTACATTGCTGGTGGGAATGCAAACTAATACATTCCTTTTGGAAGGATATTTGGAGAGTACTTAGAGATCTAAAAATAGACCTGCCATTTGATCCTATAGTTCCTTTACTAGTTAAATAGCCAGAAGACCAAAGATATCTCTACCCGATTGTTTATTGCAGCCCAATTCATAATTGCTAAGTCGTGGAAGAAGCCCAAGTGCCCATCGACCCACAAATGGATTAATAAACTGTGGTACATGTATACCATGGAATATTATGCAGCCTTAAAGAAAGATGGTGACTTTACCTCTGTCATATTTACATGGATGGAGCTGGAACACATTCTTCTTAGCACAGTATCTCAAGAATGGAAGAAAAAGTATCCAATGTATATAGCCCTACTATGAAGCTAATATAGCTTTCATGTGAAGGCTATAACCCAATTATAGCATAAGAAGATGGTGAAAGGAATAGGGAGGGAAGGGGAGGAGGAGGATGTGTGGAGAGAAGGTAAATGGTGGGATCACACTTATGGTGCATCTTAGAAGGGACAGGTGAAACCTACTAAATGCAGAACACAAATGTTTTCACATAATAAACGAGAAAATCCCATGAAGGTTATGTTGAACAGTTGGATGAAAATATTTCAGATTGTATATGAAGCCCGCACACTCTACCTCATGATTGCACTAATGTACACAGCTATGATTTAATAAAAAATTAAAATTAAAAAAAAAAGAATGGAAGAAAAATTATCCAATGTACTCAGCCCTAATATGAAGCTAATTTATAGCTTTCATATGAAAGCTAAAACCCAATTATAGCACAAGAATATGGGGAAAAGAGTAAGGGAGGGAGGGAGGGCGATTGGTGGGATCACACCTACAGTGCATCTTAGAAGGGTAAAGGTGAAAATTATTAAATGCAGAATACCAGTATCTTCATATAGTGATTAAGAAAAAGCCATGAAGGCTGTGTTAAACAATTTGATGAAAATATTTCAGATTGTATATAAAGTCAGCACATGGTGCCACATGAGTCCACTAGTGTACACAATTATGATTTAATAAAAATTTTAAAAACTAAACATGGAACTATCATATGAAGATGGCACTCTTAGGAATTTATCTAATTGCAATGAAAACTCCTGTTCATACATAAACCCATATACAAGTATTCATAATAACTTTATTCACAATAGCTAAAAACTGTAAACAACTTTGTGGGTAAATGATTAAATAAACTGTGTTACATCCATGCTATATAATATTACTCAACAATAAAAAGAAAAAAATTATTGATACATGAAACAACATGGATCTTGGGGGGGAAAGCCTATCTAAAAAGGTTATATTTTAGAAAATTCCATACATATAACATTTTCAAGATGAAAAACAATCATAGAAATGGAGAACAGATTAGTAGTTGCTAAGGCTTAGGGATGGGGATGAGGGTGGAAGGGACATAGATGTGACTATGCAATAGCAACATAAGAACTCCTTGTGGTATGTGCAATTTAAAAAAAAGAAGAGGAAGAAGAATTGCTTGTGGTGATAGAACTGTTCTGTATCTTGACTGTGATGGCAAATACACCACGGTACACCAGCAAGAAAATTGCATAGAATACACACACCTATACACACAGAAATTTGTACAAGGAAAATGGGAAATCTGAACAAGAGCCATGAATTACATCACTGTCAATATGCTGGCTATTATATTGCATTGCAATGTTACAAGATGTTAAGATGAAGGAAACTAGGTATGAGGTACACAGGATTTTTCTGCTTTATTTCTTACAATCACATATGAATCTACGATTGTCTCAAAATAACAAGTTCATTTTTTCAGAAATCATCCAGTCTTCCAACATTAAGAATTACATTGCTTGCCCTGGCTTACTGGGCCCTACATGATCTGGGCCCTTTAAATCTCTCTATTGGGTCCTTCTTATCTTCTGTATGACCACATTCCCATCCCGATTTTTTTGTTTGTTTGTTTGTTTTTTTGGAGACAGAGTCTCACTTTGTTACCCTCAATAGAGTGCTGTGGTAGCATAGCTCATAGCAACCTCAAACTCTTGGGCTCAAGTGATTCTCTTGTCTCAGCCTCTGAAGTAGCAGGGATTACCGGTGTGCCACAACGCCTGGCTGTTTTTAGAGACCAGGTCTCACTCTTGCTCAGGCTTGTCTGGAATCTATAAGCTCATGCAATTCACCTGCCTCAGCCCTCCAGAGTGCTAGGATTACAGGAGTGAGCCACCACACCCGGCCCCCCATCACACTTCTTAAAAGAAGCACCATTAATAGCTTCATTGTTTCCTCTTGTCGAGATTATGCTCTTCCTCTAATCTTATTTGGACTAATTCCTTCTTACCACTCAATTCTTTATTCCATCATCTTCTCTGAGAGGCTTTTTCTGACCACACAGAGGTACCCAGCTAACCTGTTACATTATCCCATATCATTGATAATTAGCACTGTGGCATGCATCACTACCAGGGATTTTTTGTTGTTGTTGTTGTTGTTGTTCATTTTTTACATCTTGTTTGTATTTGTTTCCTTCTACTGGAAAGTAAGCTCTAAAGAGCTGGGATGTTGTATTGTCTCTTCGGTATTCTTTCAACTAGAACAGACACATAGTAGGTGTTCAATAAATGTTCACTGAGTGGATATAGATAACCATGAATAACATGCTGTGGAGCAATATCTTATTTAATACGTAGTCATGTTCTTCTTGGCATTCAAAACTGATACTTATCCCTATGCGTTCAGAGTCTCCATCTAAATATTTTATCTTATGTTTTAATCCAAATCTCAATATCAGTAGGGTAGGCTGGATATGAAGGAGCCAAGAATCCAGAGAACAGACGTATTCTACAGATGGACAGAAGAATGAGGAAGAACTCAGATTTGGTGGTAAAAGAAAGGTGAATAGGATGGAAATGATAGATCAATCCAGCAAGTATACATGGACCTCCCTGTGTGCCAAGCACTGTTCTATGCACTGGAGTGATAAGAGATGAGGTCATTCTAGTCTCAAGGCTCTATATAGTCACTAACAACTCTGCCTGAGAGGCTTATCAGGAAAGGGCATCACTTGGGACATCTGATAGGTGAGCGAGACATCCTGAGCAGAGTGGTCAGAGCTAAGACGATAATCACAGGGAAAATAATATATTCAGAGACCAACCCAAAGGTCCATTCCTCTTTGACTGGAACATATACATTTTGACCTGTATCACTTACTGAGCTTCTGTCATCAGCACATGATCCCATAGTCAAAAAGTGTTTGAAACCACTGTGTGTAAGCAGCAAAGAAATGGATTTTTAAAGTATTCCATCATTTCAGGACAATATTTACTTTAAACTTTCCCACTTCTGTCTTTAAGAAATAGATAAACAGAAGTAATGTACTGACATTCTCATTTTCAAGTCCCCAGTGTCACAGTCACCCTAGGTTATCAAGTTGCTTCTTTCACAATTGCTGGCCAGGCAAGGCCTGGCACAGGCTATCAGAGGCTTTGCACATCCCACTCCAACCAGAATAAAGCTGTCTCATTCTTCAGAACAGAACAGAAGCTGGGTATTGATTTCTACATGAGCAACAGGGTTTAGCTCTTACCTTTCAGCTGATGGACCCTGGAAGCCCTAAGAATTTTTCAGAGGAAAGCATCCCTCTTTCTCTTGGACTAAGGATGTTTGTTCCTATGTTTGTTCCGTAGGTTTTTCAGATCAATAGCAAGAAGCACCATTCATGACCTGAAAGGCCATACTGCTAAAATCTGGGGGTGAGGGAGGTGTTGTGTATTTAGCAAATCCATTACCCTCACCTGCCACCCTGCCATGGGCTTTACCAGAATTAGCCATTCTGATTCACTAATTGACCAGATTAAATTGGGAGGGGAGGATGGTAATTTCTAAGATATGTATGGGGTTCCACATTTTAATCATGCCACTCTATTCTGATATGGTCTTCCCAGAAGCCCTGCATAGGGGAGAAGGCAAGGATTTTCACACTCATTGCACAGATGAGAAAATTGATTCAACAAAGTATTTGGGAATTGAAACTAGAGTTCCTAGTTCTTGAGGCTTTCTCCAATCTATTGTTCATCTTTGCATAAAAATCATTTGATTTTTTTCCTGAAATTAAGAGTTATTTGAACCAAAATAATCAAAATTATTATATCAGAGCCAGTTTTAACCTTTATTTAGTAAAATTATATGGAAAGAGGTCCTGATCTTGGTATAAATCTCTATTTCTCAAATTTTCACTTTTTCATAAAACCATTGTGAACAGTTAATTCTTCCATCCCAAAGACCCTATCAATATCTATCAATTTCTCCTAATGGAAGTTACCAATATAGTTTGCACATTTATAATTTCATATAAGAATAATCATAAACTCAAGGCTGGGTTCAAACCAGCCAGCCCCAGTGTATGTGGCCAGCGACCTAGGCACCTGGAGTCCCAGCTACTTGGGAGGCTGAGGCAAGAGAATTGCTTTAAGCCCAAGAGTTTGCGGCTGCTGTGAGCTGTGACGCCATGACATTCTACCAAGGGCAACATAGTGAGACTCTGCCTCAAAAAAAAAAAAAGAAAAGAAAAAGAATAATCAAAACCATTTATCTAATGTTTTCTATCTGTATCTCCACATAACTCATGTAATTTAATTCTTACAACACAAGGAAGTAGATTTTAGCAGCTAGTATTACAGAAACGCAGAAGAAATCACATGAGATGGCACACTTAATGAAGGGCAGATCTGAATGCCAGCAGCTTTAGTGGCCTCTAAAATCTATTCTCTTACCCCTATATCAAGCTTCTCAGGAACATAGGTTGAGGAGGGAAAACCTGTGTGTGTGGTGCAAAAAGGAGGCTGTCCAATATTCCTTTCTTTGTACAAATACATCCTGAGCATCTGTTATAGGCCAGACATTAGTATACTCATTGGGGTCATGATGGTAAACAAAAAAAGACAAAGTCCCCATCTTCTTGAAGCTTCTAACTGCTAATACTAGTGATTTATGAATGACTTTTATTCTTTATCTATTCTGCTCCACAAAAAGAAAATAAAATCCCTTTACATACATATCACAAAATGGGAAGCTATGTCTATAGTCATAGTTAATTGTGAAGGAAGTTATTTCTTGTTATTTTTATTCAGAAGTGCTAGTTAAATACCTGACTCACCACTCACCTACCTGACATAGGCAAAGCAGCTTGGGGCTCTGTACAATTCCCTACACATTAACCATATCTTAATTGCTTTTTCTCTCCCAAGAGACCGTTGCAAAGTGCAAGAAAGGTTCTATTATTAAAGGATAACTCTGAATCCATAGGTTATTATTTGCAAGCTTCAATAGTTTAACTAGGAATGATGATAACAAATTTCTTATAACTAACCTTACAAGTGAAGTTCATTTGAGATACTATATTCTCAACCATGTTATTATCAGAATCTTGTACAATTCCTGACCTGAAGAAAGGAGTTACCTTCTAATTCACCATGAACCATATATATTCTTTCATGGACCTATATGTCATATATGTTGGCTTCCAGTACAAAAATGTACATTACTTTCAGTATAAATTTTTTAAATTCCTCAGATTAGCACATAATTAGCAGTTTGAGAGGTGAGAAATGGAGAAATGGCCTTCCAAATAGGAAAGGAGAAGAAAGAATTGGAAGGCATTGAAACTCTTCCTCCAGTCTTGCAGGCTTATCTTCAGCCAGCCTTCATACCAAAGAAGAGCATAATAGCAGTTAATAAAGTTCTCTAAGGCTGCATATTTTTATAGTCCACAGCCATGTGTGAATCAAAAATCTTGAATGAGTTAAGAAAAGTTGTGCTTTCATTGAACTTAAGAGATGTGCCCTCAGCTGTGAAGCTTGAGAACCCACCTGAATTAGTTAGATTCCCTATATAAAAACAGAATTTCATTCTATATCATTCAAATTAAGATAATTTAAGGACTGCTTACAGAAGGGGTCCTCAAACTACAGCCCATGGGCCACACGCTTTGGTGTGAATTGTGTTTGTTCCTGTTTTGTTTTTTACTTCAAAATAAGATATGTGCAGTGTGCATAGGAATTTGTACATAGTTGTTTTTTTTTAAACTATAGTTCGGCCCTCCAACAGTCTGAGGAACAGTGAATTGGCCTCCTGTTTAAAAAGTTTGAAGACCCCTAGCTTACAGGAATATCGGCATAGTTTAGGGAACAAATCAAAGATGGTAGGAAATGAGAAACTAATATAAAAATATGAACACCCCCTAAATCCAAAGCTAGGATGCTCCAGGAAGCAAATGAGAGCTGAAGCCACAGAAGAAAAGTCTCCAGAGAAAACTAACAGGATGCAGTTATCCCTTCTTGCCTTGGTGTCCTATTTTAGAACACCACTTCAGGAGTCAGAAGATACATACTTCAACCCATATTTCTCTCTGCAATTCAGCATATTGCCCTTCCAACTCATTTGCAAAATCCAACAATTAGCCAGACAGCAAAGGGATCTAGGTGATACTGTCTGCAAGAGTCAAATTTGCAGAGCACAGAGAATGGTAGAAAGGAGTAAACAAAAGGGGAGAAGAAAGACAGATAAAGTTTACCCATTCTTTTGGCCCCATTTCAAGCCAACCTCCTGTGCTCTGTATATCCCTCCTTTGACTACTGGCCTCCTCAGCAACTGTTCTTTTCTACCTAAGGGCCTGTGCAAATTCCTTCTCCCAGTCCCTCTTGGAGTGCATGGCTTCATCTCCTTAGAGGCCCCACTGAAACACCACTTCTGGAGATCTCAAGATTTTGGAGTCCCAATCTATTAAGAGATTACTAAATCACTCAAAATGGATTGAGATTAAGACAACTTAGATTTACCCAAGTCCTCTTGAATATATTATATGGAAATGGTGATGTAGGTGAAATCCATCTAAAACCAGGTGGTGGCTAAACTGCTTTATAAGAAGGTGAGTTTGGTTAACTGTGGAATTTCTATTATACAGGATGGGGCATGCAATTTAGAACTAGTGCTGAATCCTTGAGAACTGTCACCACTGCCCCTCTACAAAGACTGTCCTGCAAATACTATTGAACAAATCCCTCATAGTTATTTACCTGGCTTCCACATCAATAGGTTACTCACCTAAGCCCAGCTAGGGATTAGCTATACACATACCTGTTATTTGCTGCTTTAATGTCCATCTCTTCTTCAAGGTTAAAATGTATTGCATGTGTAATGATGTCATCCCTACCCCAGCACTATAAAAGTCAGCCTTATTCATGCTTGTTCAATACTGTATAATGTTTAGCTCACTGCCAGGAACTTCCTAGATAGGTCTTCAAAAATTATGCTAAATAAATAAAATAATTAAGCTACCATGTGCATACACACATACATACACACACACAGGATCAAAGACATGAAATTGCATTTTATTCAGTGCTGAGGAGCAGGACAAAACTGAAAAGATCTCATCCTTGAAATGAAATGATGAGACTTTTTCAATTTCAAGTTTATATCTTCATTTTAAGGGATACCTGCTTACCTAATCAGAGTCCTCCTCAGTAGGGTATAAGGACTTTAAATGCCCTGGAAGCTATCTTATACTATAACAGTAGACCCTAGCTGTTTACAAATCTCAGTCTTAAATGCTGTTTCTTTTCTAAATAGGGTCAGAGAAATGCAGGGAAGTCATCTGATACTCCTAGCTCTCTACAAATCTCAGTCTTTCATGCTGTTTCTTTTCTAAATAGTGTCAGATTAATTTGCACAAAAGGGCACATTTTTTAACTGTGATAGGTAGCTTATTTATTTGTACATGTATACCTTGCCTACCAGTTGTTATCCCAGTCATGAGATAGCGACAAGATCATGAAGGTTTGCATGAACAGAGTAAGAAATAATGAAATTTACAGTTTAAAACCAAAAGCTCACATTTTAACAAGTTTATTTTAAAAGGTTATGTATGAAACTAAAGTAATGCATATGTTCACCATAAAGGCACAGAAACAAACCTTAAATGAATGAAATAAACCACAAAAAGTAAAAATAAGGAAACATGAAAGAAAGAACAACCATGTTCAACAGATTTTTATGGCAGAGTATAGTACCTAGAATTTCATCTTTTTCCAAAGGGCCATTTCCCAAACTAAACTCTAAGTAATTAATTCTAAGAAAGAAAAATATAGTTGATTTCAAAGGCATTTCCTCCTTTTATGCTGGCAGTACACACTCCTATAGCAAGTCTATTTCTAAAAAATGAGTTTATATTGATGCATCGTTAAGAGCATGTGGTGATAGTTCTGATTAGATCACTAGCTGCAAATGAGAGTGCAGATGGAAAGTGTGTTTTATGCACTGTAAACATGCTGTACTCTGAGGCTTAAAGGTGTCAGGGATATGTGCATGCCTTTTCTTCTTCCATTTTGGCCTGCAGTTAGAGTTGATGCTAATAATCATTTCCCATTACCTAAGAAAGAAATTAAAAGTCAAAAACAATTTAAATTACTTGAATACTCTCCCAAGAGAGGAATTTGTATACCTCAGAAATGAATGCAGCTCGTTGATAGGGAATGCTTATTTGCTGTTGACAGCTTTTTAGTGAAAAAGATAGAAATCAGATTGAATTTGGACAGCGAGAAATTGAGAGCTTGTTCTGTCAGCAGGAGGCTGAAGCCTCTAATTTTACCTCTGCGAAACAAAGATGAACCAAGAATATAATCTACCTGCTTTTCAAAAACAAAACATAAAAATTCTCCATGTAGCTGGCTTCAAAGTAAGAAAAACTGCACACAGGGCCAGCTCTGGACGATCCGCCTTGGTATTAATATAATAGTTGGACTGTATTCAAAAGCAGATAGAATAGATTCCAAATTCCATTATACTCTCTATTCTGAACTTTTCATTTGAACAATGAAGTCCACGGTAACCCCATCAAACTTCCTTAAACCAAAGGTCTGACAATCCCTGAATACCAAAATATCTCTAACACACAAAATTAAATTCTATTCTACAAGCAAAATATTGATCATCAAAGATACGTTTTTGCAACACTGGCAATACACAGACAGCCTTCATTAGACTCCAGTAAGCTTCTAATTGCGTATAATAAATCCAAACAGACAAGACTTGTTTTGTAACAGAAATAAAATTTGGCTTTAGCGAGTGTGTCAGGTTCTTCAAAGACATTTAGTTTTCCAGCATGCAGATCTGAGACAGCAGCAATGTTTATAAATTTCACATGCCAAATGAAGCCAGAGGGGGAGAAATGTCATCACAATTTTCCAAGTTAGTATATTATGGCTGTGGAAGAGACTTTTGCTAATAGAGATTTTTAACATCGGGGATACCTATTTCCAATACCATGACCCTGTCTATATTATCTGAGGAAGAAATAGGGTAGATATTATTATAGGCTCAAAAGAGGGTTTTATCAGGTAACATATCCTGGACTCTCCTTTCCCCCCTAACAGAACAAACAGGGAAAGAAAATATAATAAAAACTGCTACTATTATCAAGCTGCCAGACAAGAAAGTAAGTGATATTTTAGGGAACAAAATTAATCAAATACACAAGTAAATAGAGTGAAATCAGCAGCACAGGATTAAACAAAAATTCAAACTAGTTATAAGGATATCAAGAGGAAAGGACTGAACAACTATAGAGAAGTGTCAATGTTATATTTGATTGAGAAACGAAAAGTGTTACAGATTATAGTATATACTATTTTAGAAAGCTTCAACTGACCATTTGTTTTCAACAATTTTAAAATAAATTAATTCCCTGCATATTTAGGCATTAACACTACATGCCAATCTAGCTACAAGGAATAACTAAAGTTTTAGTGAGCTTGCTCATTCAAAATAATTAATTTTACTAAGTTGCTGAATTTTCATTGAAAATAACATTAGGATAAAAAATATATATAAGCACTTGTTCAGTTCAAGCTCAGAATTCTATAGCAGAGAAAGTGGCTCCAGTGAAAAGAAATAACTAATTTCGATATGGTAGATTATCCCAGAAAATCTTTAAAAACTAGAAATACAACATTAAATATAATATACATCCTTTTCAGGGGTATTGGTCAGCCAGAAAGAAAATATTCCCAGATGGAAACATGAAAATAGAAAATGGAATGAAGACAAAAAAGCTGGTGGTTAGAAGAGGCAAATGAATGACTAGAGACATCAGTCACCAGAGCGTCTCAGACACAGAAAACATTTTAGATGAAAAAAGCATAGCCTAGGTGTAATTATGAGGGGAAAATGCCAGAAACTACCAGAGATTTCCACAGGAAGAAGTTGCAGAGCAGAACAAGAGGACCAAGATGTCAACAGAGACCAACCCTTGAGGAATTTGGAGCCCCAAAGGTAAGGGTAGGTAGGGTGTTTGTTTCTCCTTTCCCCACAGACTGCAGGCTCCTGAACGGTTGGAGAGTTTCTCTACCCTCACAAGGCCCAAAAGCTGCTGCCTCCACTGAACTAGGAGATTCAGAACACTGTACTGCCAGCCCCTTCAAGGTCACACCCCCTCACCACAGACCCAAGTTGAGGCAGTGGGCACCATACTGCTTTTCCATCCCTTGTGTGCGTTTGTCCTGCCCAGGGAGCCTCAGACCTTTAGTTTTCTTGTCACTGGTCCCCACACAAACATTTCCCAACACCTGCCCAGATAGCAGTGGCCATAGGGAGCTGGTGGATCCAGGGGAAATTGTCATCCCAGAGCTTGGACACACAGGGTGGGTTACATTCAGGGAGTGGAGAATGCAGGAAGCTGGGGTGGGGAAGAACACAGGGGAAGGCCTCAAGATAAAGGGGACAGAGTGCCAGCTCTCCTCCATTCAGACTCTTTGCCTCCTTTTCTTCTCCCCACAGCTGCAGATGAAGCTGGGGCAGTTCACACATGCATCAGCACAGGTGCCCCAAGTGACAATTGAACCAGAGCTCTAAGGAGTGGTTTCTTCCTCTCTGTTGGCATGCCTACCACACTAAGGCATCCACAGTGGAGCTCATGCTTTCCTCTTGAAAACCTGCAGCAGACCAAAGGGTGCTTGACCATGAGCTCCCTACCCACTTGCCCTCCCTAGATCTGTTCTCCTTGCTGTTCCAGTAGAGCAAGGCATACCCCAAAGGGGAAGGACACTACATCTGATTAAACACTCCACAGGCAACTCCGAGCCAAGACACTTGTCCCTGGCAGTCAGAGATTGAACTTGGAGGATCAGAGGACAGTCCCTCAAGCCAAATCCCATACCCCCAAGACTCAATCAATCATGTTGCTCAGAGGCATAGAGTGGAAACTTAAAAACTGCTCTTGGGAAGCAAGGGAGCCAATGAGGGCAGAACCAAAAGGAGAGTGTATGGCAATACAAGTTGCAGTGTGCTCGTGGAGCACCCTTCCACAGGAAAGCCACACTTTCAGTCCAAGTTGGAATCCTAGGCACAGAAGTTCCCAGCATGCAGCACCACTGCTAGTGAGCTTGGCTACTCTGGACTGCTGCTTGTGGCCAGATACCCAGAAGGAAATCCATGGTGAAAGAGAAGAAGGAGAAAAGCAAAACCCATCCCCACTTGCCAGACTGAATTCCAGACTGCCCCTTCCCCTGCCTTGGGGAAGTCACTTCAGCCCCTCCCTGGTGGCTTTCCCTAGTGGCATGGGAACTAATCCTGGACTTCTGCTGAGACAGCTCTTGCACTTGCCTAAGTGGAGCCTGAACACAGGCTCACCTAATCTGGCCCCATCCAAGCTGGCTCCTCTATCCACCTCTGCCATGGTGGAGAAAAAGAAGGAAGAACACCAGGGCCTTGTCCATCACCTGTGACATGCCAATGCTTCTCTTCATTGATTAAGGCAAGACATAGGTCCCAAAAACACCACTGCAGGTGGCTCTCTCTTGCAAGCAGCATCTACTGGCAGGGAGGACAACTAATATACCCCAATTCAGCACTTACTGATTTAATCATACAAGGCATGGCTGCTTCTTCCCACAAGTGCCACCTGCTGACTTACTGGTTAAACTGGACATCCCAATATAATTAATACTTTTAAGAAGACCACAAGATTAAAGAAAAAGAAAGGACTTCAAAGATCTCCATCTCCCTTTGTCAGTAAGAAACAGGTAATTTTCACCGGCACATAATATACCACCACTACAACCTACAAATAACTAGCAATTGAGAACACTACCATACTATGGAAATCTTTAACCAAGAGCTATCCATCCAGAAAATTGGGAGTCAAATGTGAATGATTTGTCTAGCCCTAGGTTTGTAATCCAACTTCCATGCTCTTTACATGTGTTATTCTTAGGAAATAAATATGTTCTAGAAGTCATTAGGCACTCTTCAAAAAAAGCTTTAAAATTAGTAAAGAATAAGATGTTGACAAGCAGATCACAATCAAGAGCACTCTTAGGGAAAGAAAAGTAGTAAAAAGAGAGGAGAGTCTATAAATCAAGATCCAGCCAGAATATAGAAACTACTCTAGGTATTTCACACAGTGGGGATTCAATACAGGGAATTGTTTAGATAAGTAAGGAAAGAGCTGAGAAACCAAACAGAAGACTGTGAGGTAAGCCAAGCCATCAGCAACAATAGAACAGTACCTGGAATTGGAGGGACAAAGGGTTCAGAATCCAGGAACTGAAAATACCTGGTGAAAACTGAACCATGAAGTTGATATACCTGGTGCCAAAGATGACTCCTAGGTCAGAGTGAGGTAAAAAGTAATATTTTGGCTTCTCCCTCTTCTTAGCATCTAGCTCTGTTACTACGCCTTCACTGGCAAACCTACCTGAAACCCAAGAGCAAAAGAATCACAAGAATGAACTAGAAGACAGCACCAAGTAGGACGCCAGCCCCATATACTGGAGGTAATGAGTTCAAACCCAACCTCGACCAAAAACTGCAAAAAAAAAAAAGAATGAAGTAGACTGCATGATAGTACATAATTAATTAGGAAATCAATCTATGAAAAATAGACAAATGAACAGTATACTACATAACACAAAAATTAGGTAGCAAGAAGCCATACTGAGACTGCTAGTCAGTCTCTCTCTCTCTTGTCATTCAACATAGTCTTTTTCCTGTTCAGAGGACAGGTTTTCTTTTAGAATACATCTGCCCTTAGTGACTAAGATATAGGCATTCTTTCTCCCACAAAAAGGTTAATTTTAAAGGAATACACATGCCCAGCTAAGCTCTACCTCACACATCATTGGGCAATAAAGAAGTTCAACAAGACTCTTTAAATCTAGGTCATTTTATAAGCATTTAGAATTCAAAAAGTACTGAAACAATTAATTCATAATCCCTATTCTTCCTTTTATCTGACTTTTAACTGGTTTCCCCCACATGAATAAAAAAAAGTCTTCTCTTTCTCGTTAGCAAGATCATCAAGTCTCTAGACTGTACCAAGAGTGACCCAACACCAAAAGAACAATTCTTATGCAAATAAAAAACAGTCAAATCTGGTAAAGACTTCAATAATATCTACATCTAAAGAAGGATAAAATCCTTACAATAGCTTTTATTTCTTCCAACTTTTATCTGCTTATTTGCAAATATCAGTTGTGGACTGCCTTAACTTTGGGAAACACATTTTAGGCTAAACACAACTTTAATAACCCTATATCATAAAAAACAAAAGGGTGACAAAAGTCAACCAAATATGCTTCTAGGAGAAAGCTTATGGTTTCGGAGCATGTTTCCTTCTATTTTTGGAAACAAAGATCAGGCAAAATTTCAGGCAGACCACATTAGAGAAACACCATGTATAACTGGCAGGAAATGGCTAAAAATGAGTAAGGTTGTAGAGGACAGGAATAAATTTATTTTCCAGTTATCTTAAAGTTTCTATTTGTCTGCATAACTGAACAGAAAAAAACACCTGATAGAAGAAATAAAACTATGCACTCTTCCCCCCTGTATTCCTATGAGCAATAATATACAGGAGCATCTATTTAAGAAACAATTCTCAGAATGTGGATTTCAGGTTGGAAGGAAGAGAAAAAATGCAAGAAGTAAGTGGGTAGTTAGAGGAGTTGTTATCTTTAGTTTGTGGAATTTGTGTTTGTTTTTAATTTAATTAACTTGGTTCAGCTTTCCAATTTATATTTGATTTAGATTAGGTCCTTCCAGAAGCTGAAATTCAAACAAAAAAATACATATTTAATTTATATTATATATGCATATATAGAATTATATGTATGTTTGTGTGTTGATATATATGATTGCGCTATGTTTATTTGATTCTGGAATGAAAGGATTCAGTGCTCGTATTCATTTCCTGAAGCAAAGACATAGAGTTGGGAGAGAAAAAGCATTTGAATTCTGAGTCTTTTCTTAAAAGAAAAGAATAAACAATCATCTCAATAGATGGAGAAAAAGCATTTGATAAAATCCAGCATCCTTTTCTAATTAGAACACTGAAGAGTATAGGCATAGGTGGCACATTTCTGAAACTGATCGAAGCTATCTATGACAAACCCACAGCTAATATTTTACTGAATGGAGTAAAACTGAAAACTTTTCCTCTTAG